>JAWHQI010000099.1:0-190000 GCA_033032865.1 Dactylorhiza incarnata | reverse complement strand
TTGTTTTCGCACACCAATTGCATACACCTCAGAGAGAGTACTAGAATTCCAAAGGCCTATCTTGGCCGAAATTTGAGGTCCCGGCGAAGCTCTGCCAACTTCTGAAGTAGGATTCCATCACGCCGAAGCCAAACGAAGTCCGCTTCGACAAACGCTGATTCTACAGCGGATCTTTGCCTCCATATTCAGAAGTTCATCTTAAGGGAAGTTTTTATTATTTTATTTATCTTTCTTTGTAAACGATAGTGAAATCGCCTCGTGTTGGCGACTAGGTCTGGGGTAGGACTTAGGGCTGAAAATCGCCTCGTGTTGGCGACTAGATCTAGGTTAGGTCTAGGGGGTGCTCGAGGCCACATCCTGGGAAGGATTGGCTAGAGCGGCTTGAGGCCGAATCCGGGAAGGAGGAGGCTAGGGCCACCGATTCGTGGGGAAGCGAGTCCGGATAGAAAACGAAAAGAGCTTTTATTATTCGCCTCCGATCTCTAGCGACATTGAGATCAAGTTTTGTAAAACTTATTTAATATCAATAAAGCTTGTCTCTCCTTTTGTTTTACTTGTCTTCTTGTTTTAATATTGCAATATTCCAAAGTTTTTTTTTAATAAAATCTAAAGTTTTTGAAAACCCTTATTCACCCCCCCTCTAAGGGCGCCGACCGGTCCAACACTTGCGTGGTTATGGGCTTTTCTGGCTTATGGCATTACTTTTGTAATGACTTGACTTTGTGGTGTCGGCGTTGCTCTGTACGCATGACCTTGATTAGAACCAATTTTACGGGGGCAGGGCCCCAAAGTTTCGGCGAAGGGCTGATGCGTCGAACCATGACATAACACAAGGGCGAAGGGCGTATGCTTGATGTCGCGGCAGTGAGGTCACTAGGGGAGGAGAGTGTGCTCTATCCCTATCTGGTGGACATTGGATCCTTCTAAAAAGATCAGAGTTTCTACTTGGGATACCCGATCATTCTGTTCGAAAGAGCTCAGCATCTCTGTATGGGATATTCGAGAGCTTCGTTCTGGGAGAGGCCAGAATCCCATGTTAGGTGATCTGAACACTCTTTTCCGGGAGAGGCCGGAGTCCCTTGCTGAGAGATTCGAACACTCTGTTCATGGAGAGGTCGAAGTTCCTTGTAGGGAGATCAGAACACTCTGTTCTGGGAGAGGCCGAAGTCCCTTGTTGAGAGATTCAAACACTCTATTCCAAGAGAGGCCGGAGTCCCTTGTTGAGAGATCTAAACACTCTATTCCGGGAGGGACAGAGTCCCTTGTTGAGAGATCTGAATACTTTGTTCTGAGAGAGGCCGGAGTCCCTTATTGGGAGATCCGAACACTCTATTCTAGGAGAGGCCGGAGTCCCTTGTTGGGAGATCCGAACACTCAGTTTTGGGAGAGGCCGAAGTTCCTTGTTGGGAGATCCGAACACTCTGTTCTAGGAGAGGCTGGAGTACCTTGTTAAGAGATTTGAACACTCTATTCTAGGAGAGGTCGGAGTCCCTTCTTGAGAGATTTGAACACTCTGTTCTGGGAGAGGCTGGAGTCCCTTGTTGAGAGATCCGAACACTCTGTTCTGGGAGAGGCCGGAGTCCCTTATTGAGAAATCTGAACACTCTGTTCTGGGAGAGGCTGGAGTCCCTTGTTGGGAGATCCTAACACTCTGTTCTGGGAGAGGCCGGAGTCCCTTGTTGGGAGATCCTAACACTCTTTTCTGGGAGAGGCCGGAGTCCCTTGTTGAGAGATCCGAACACTCTATTCTGGGAGATGTCGGAGTCCCTTGTTGAGAGATCTGAACACTCTGTTCTAGGAGAGGCTGGAGTCCCTTAGTGGGAGATCCGAACACTCTATCATGAGGAAAATAGTAAAATTGAAAATGACATTGGTTGTTTGTATACATGACGGGAAACTCGTGACTTGTTTACATGAATGTTGAAAACATGAGATACAAGTGTATATGTCGGATGTCATGGGCGTTCCATGGGTAGAGAACAGGCTCTTCTTTGGGATACTCTCCCTGGGGATTTCCCCCCATGCTGGGTCATTCTTGACATATTGATTTAGGGTCCTCGATTTGGAGAAATTTTCTAAGGAGTCCTAGACGAACAAATCATTCGATTTCTGCGTTCAGTTGCGAACAATCTTCTGTTCTATGCTCATGACCTCGATGGTAGTCGTTGTACTTGGATTGGTCTCTAGAGTTTGGTGTAAGAGCCATCGGCCTCTGAAGAGAGGGATGATCGCGGATGGCCAGCAATACTTCCGTTTGCGAGGTATTGAGTGGGGTGAAGGTTTGATGTCGGTGGTGCCCCCCGGCTTGATGGGAGTCGTCAGGAGGTATGTCATTACTCTTCAGTATCGTTGGTGGGTCTTATTCCCTCTTTCTTTTTAGATTTCTAACAAATTGTTGTCGATGAGCTTCTATTGCTTCATGCGCAACTATTTGGGCTTCAACGGGGTGAATAAAGTCATGGTAGCTGGAAGTTGTTTTCCGCATCAGTGCTGAATAGAAGCCGATGGGTCGGAGCCCTCCTAGGAGGAAGCCACGTAGTAGCTCATGGTTGATTCCTGAAATCTAGCGCGCTCAGACGTGAAGCGGCGAAAAAAAGTCCTTAAGGTTTCTCTCTCATTCTGACGGATCCCTGATAGGTGGGAGGGGCCTTTAACTATTCGGCGGTTGGTGATGAACTGATCCAGGAACTGCTAGGTTAGATCCGCAAAATTGCTAACAGATCCTTTTCGGAGGGAATAGAACCATGCTCTTGCTTGGCCCTTCAGCGTGGCTGGGAACACCTGACACAGTAGCTGGTCCATGGCGTTGCAGATCCTCATGATGGTGGTGAAATGATCGACATGCTCTGATGGGACATCCGTGTCGTCAAAGGTCTCGATGTTCGGGAGCTTGAAATTGTGCGGAATTGGATGTGCCAGGACCTCAGGTGTTAACGGTGAGCGGTGATGATGAGGGCAGTGGGACAAAGCGGCACGCTGCCTGGCGTGTTCTCGTTCTTCAATGATCATATCACGAATCTCTTCGCGAGTGAGTCTTTCTTCTACATGTCCGAAGCTTGCTGCTTTTGTGTGGTGGTGGTGATGATGAGCTTCAGGCTCTCCGACTGGTTGGACACCGCGACATTGGATGGCTGCGTTGTGGAGCCCGTTTTCAGTTATATGGTGCCCGTGAATGAAGTCCTCTGTTGGAATACGGTCCAGGGCTTGCGGAGGCAGACTGCCTTGTTTGGAGGCAGGATTATGAGCTCGAGGCGCTTTTCTGATCACAAGGTACTCTTAAATTGGGTGTACGCATTCCTCCAATGTCGCACGGGGTGCGTGTAGGGCCTCTTCTGCGAGAGGTGTGCTAACGTGTGAGTGGGAGTGAACTGGATCGATGTGCCCCCCATTGGTTAATCCTTCAGTAGCGCTGGTAGCTCTTCTTGTCATTGTTGTCAGCCATCGAGTATCGATGTGAAGGGGATATTGTCTCCAGAATCTTCTGGGAATGCTGGGAACACTTTCCCACAGATATCGTCAAACTGTTGTGGTTCACTCGAGGCTCCTAAAATCAGTCGATAATAGACCGTCTTAGCCCGGGAGCAGTCGAGCGCGTGATCAGTGACAGAGAAATGAGATGGCTGGCAAGGGACCTTTTTTACCGTGGAAAACCCCGGAAAGGGGTGAAAAACCATATGGTTGGGACAGTGCCGACCAAACTTCACTATTCGATGGTGTTGTACAAAGTTTTTAAGAGAAGGTGAGGGTGACATGTCGCTGCTCGTTATAATTGCTGGGAGAGAGGGGTGGGGAGATGGTCTCTGAGGGTGATAGGCCACCGCTCACGGAGCTAAGTCTTTTGCCTGCTGTAGAAGGGAATGATGCACTCTGAGCGCTCTGGAGTCTTCGACTGCTGCTTGAAGATTGGATCGATTTGCTCCACATGCCTTTGTCTCTGTGGCTTGTTTCCTGCTGCGTGAGAGGAGTCTAGAGTGCTGGTCTTGTTGGTGGTTGGAACACTAGATTTTGAGTGGGCAGAGTGCTTGTTGCTCAGTACGCGGGGGTGCTCTTGGAGCAGTCTTGAGAGCATAGCACACAGAGGCGCGCTTGGAGCGGTCTTGAGAGAGGAGCGCACGAAGGTGCGCTTGGAGCAGTCTTAAGAGCGGAACTCACGGAGGCACGCTTGGAGCGGAATGCTTGCTTAAAGGAGGATGAATGCCTTCGAAGGAACTTTAAGGCGTTCGAAATCTTCGAAGGAGGCGAAGGAGATCTTCGAAGGAGGCGAAGAAGATCTTCAAAGGAGTTCTCGAGGTTTTTTCTTGCACGTGGGAGGAAAGGAGGGAGGAGAGAAAGGTCCGAATGAAGGAGAGCTTGATGTTCTATTTATAGGCCCCAGAGGTGGTTACGATTGTTATGCGGTTATTCGTAGACCGTGACCACCATAATTGTTATTTGCAGGCCAACTTTATATGGTTTAGAAAGCGTATTATTTAGGTATTTTCCTATATGCAAATCGATATGTTTTTGGATATTTGCACCCACACATGATGGATGGTTACAACGGTGGTTATGCGGGTGGTTACCAGCGCATCGGATGGTGGAGACCACGCGAGGGTGATTGGTCTGTGACGGTTAAGGGGTCGGCCGGTGGCCAGGAGGCCGACCGACGGCGAGATCCGGCCGGCGAGGGCCGACCAGTGGAGAGACCGGTCGGGGCATCATCAGGAGGCCGGGCGGCCAAGGGGGCACCCGACTAAGGCGACCAAGGGGTCGCCCGATCTGGGCGGCCAAGGGACTGCCCGATCTAGGCGTCCGGAGGGTTGGGCGGACAAGGGGCCGCCCGACTAGGGCGTCTATGGGGCCGCCCAATCTGGGCGACCAAGAGGCTGCCCGATCTGAGCGGTCCAAGGGACGGGCGGCCGAGGGGCCACTCCAGGCTACGTGCAGGAGCACACAGCCAAAGCCACGCACAAGTCTCGTACGTGGCGCGTGTAAGACCCCCCCCCCCCCCCCCGAACTGAACTCGGTTCAGGGAGAGGGGGTCTTACTGCCCAAGACGATCACTTAGCGCTTCCCGGGTGGTAATGACCCACCCTCTCAAGCACTGAGCGGTCGCCTTGTCAGGCACGAGAATCTTAACATCACAACGGATTCACATAGCGGAAGCAATCGAATGGGAAAACTAAGAGAGCAACTTATATATATATATATATATACATAAAAGAAGGGTCGTGGCCTACGGTTTACATAACTGCCTCGTGGGCTACAAGTAAGTACATCAAAAGACTCCTTATTTAGCCCTATACTCTAGGACTCACATCACGGAAGACAGGGGGCGAGGCTGGAGTGTCCGAGCGGGCAATCTCTGTTGAAATTTTGAAGTGAAGTAGAGACTGGGCGGTCTGATTTTGGGAGACCGACGAGACCACGCGGCCTGTGCTTGTATTCTGCCAGTCTGGCTCTGCCGGTCTATTCTGGTGGACTGCTGGTTCTACCGGTCTGTTCTTGTAGCTGCGGTCGTTTCCCGAGTTGGTCTGCTGGTTGACCTATCTTCTGTGTTGGAAGACCGGGCGGCCTGTTCCTATGTGTGACCTCCTGTCCGGGCGGTTTGTGCTTGGCGATCTGGCGACTTGTTCAAAGTCAGCCAGATGGTTCCTGGTTTGCTCCTGGTGGTCTAAGGATGGAGTACCTTTGTGACCGCGTGGCTTGTGTGCGGTCTCGTGTTCGCGCGACCTATGCGCGATCTGTCTGCTGATCTGCGGTCTTGGTCGGATGATCGTCCAAGTAGTGTGATCGCATGGTCTTCCTTATGAGACCGCTAGCGATCTGACGGGTGGTGTTTGTATCTCTCCTGTGCGGTGACGACATCCATCTACCCGCCTATAAATAGAGGTGCAAGGCCCGTCATTCCTAACGAAAACTGTAAGAACTGAGCCTGGGTTAATTCGTACGGTCTCACTTTGAGGTCGGGCGGTCTCGGAAGCGAGTTGACTGTTTGTTGTGTTCGCAGGTTTGCGGTCAGCAGGTTGCGTTCTTCTTCCTTGGTGATTCCCAGCGGCTAGAATAAACAGTTCGGCAGCAGTCTATCTGCGAACTGGTTTATGTTCGTTCTTGTGCTGTTCGCAGCGAGCTCAGCGATCAGGCGACCTTCAGCGGTTAGGCGATCTGAGTTGCGGTCTGGCGACAGCTTCAGTTCTTCGTTCCAATAAGCTCCAGTTCGTGCGGTCTGAGGTGCGGTCTTGCAGTGCTGGCAGTCTGTCCGGTTTCTATTCATGCGATCTCAGGTCAAGCCGGGCGACTTCTGGAGTCGAGCGGTCTGTGCGGTCTCAGCTTGTCTAGCCGCCAGATTTGTTTTGGTGTGTTTTTGTTCTTCTCGCCTCTGTGATTCTGATGAATCATATCTCGACATGTATACCTCGCACTGTAAATGAAGTTTGTGTTTCAATAAAGTTTCTTGTGTTGCTGTGTGGCATTGTGGTTGTTTGGCTTTAATTCAGTTGATACAACTCCTGCTTACTCCTAAACGATTCAAATCAAAAATTTAACATGGTATCAAAGCGAGGTTGTTGGAGTGGATAAGCAGTGATCAACTTGAGTTGCCATCGTCTTTGTGAAGAAGAGACCACATAGATTGCCATGGAAGGCGGATTCGCAAGAGGGCTTGGTATTGAACTCCTTACATCGACTAACTATAAGAAATGGAGGTCGTGTATGGAAAGCTATTTACATGGCGAGGATCTATGTGAGATAGTTGGAGGAGAAGACACACAAGAGGTGTTTCTAGCAGGAGATAATATGGCAGAGGTGAGACTTTGGAGGAGGACGAATGCTAAGGCAGAGTTCACTCTCAAGAGGGCTATCTCACCAGAGCTGTTTGATCACATCATTGGATGTAAATCAGCTGTTGAAATTTGGACGTCTTTGGACGGGTTGTTTAATAAGAAGAATGTAGCTCGGCTATAGTTTCTTGAAAATGAGTTGGCGAAGGCCTCTCAAGGCGATCTTTCTATTTCTACCTTCTTTCTTAAGATGAAGAACCTCACAACAGAGATTTCTGCATTGGACCTTGATGAGCCCATCTCGGAGGAAAAACTGAAGAGGCATATCATCCGCGGGTTGCGGAAGGAGTATCTTGCCTTTGTGACTTCAGTTCAAGGTTGGGCAAATCAACCATCTCTGTTGGAGCTGGAGAACTTACTTGCTTCGCAAGAAAGTTTGGCAAGACAGATGGCGGGGACTTCTATCTCTAGGGGAGATAGTGATGTGTTGTTCTTTGGAAAGAAGAAGAAGAAGTGGGAGAAGAATAAGCCAGGTTATGATGGACCCTCTACTTCAGGTCAGCAGGATAGGGGTTTTGCTCCTAAGTCTGATGGGAAGAAGAAGGGAGAGGGGCCAAGGTGCTTCAAGTGTAATAAGACCGGCCACTTCAAGAAGAATTGCCGGGTTAATCTTCAGTCGGGACATGTTGCGGAGAAGGAGAAGCCAAAGTCTGATGAAGCTGGATGGGGAGGAGCCTTTGCGGCCAATATGACGGCGATGCCCGTTAAGGCCTTGGCTTCCATCAACTTCGAAGAAGATTGGATTATTGATTCAGGGTGTGGACATCATCTCACTGGGGATGAATCAAAGTTCTCTTCTTTGGCGCCTTACTCAGGTAACGATGCTATCATTACGGCTGATAATTCTGTTCATGCTGTCGAACAAGAAGGTGTTCTCTCCCTGAGCTGTGATAAGGGTCCACTCACATTGAGGAGTGTTTATCGCGTGCCTGGTATGAGGAAGAATCTCTTCTCTGTGACCAATGTGGTCGATGCCGGTTATCACGTTCTGTTTGGCCCAACATAAGTGAAGTTTCTTAAAACTCAACCGGAGATAAGGGGAGATGTTATCCATATTGGAAATAGGGTGAAGGACTTGTTCGTGTTATCGACAAGTACTTATGTTGATAAGATGAAGACCAACGATAGCGCGGTTATCTGGCATGAAAGGTTGGGGCATGTTGGCATGGACAAATTGAAGGCTATGGCGGTAAGGGGCCTTGTCAAGGGCTTGCCTAGCTTGTCCTCTTATGGAGACGGTTATGTTTGTGCTGGATGTCCGTTTGGTAAGTCTCATAGACTTCCATTTGATAAATCGCAAACTAGATACAAAGCGCCGTTGGAGTGCATCCACGGTGATTTGATGGGACCGACAGCCACCCCAAGCCTTGGAGGCAATAGATATATGTTCGTGTTGATTGACGATTACACCAGATATTTCTGGGTGTATTTTTTGAAAGAGAAGTCAGAAGCCTTTGCGAAGTTTGTGGAGTTCAAGGAGCTTGTGGAAGGTCGGTTAGGTCTGCGGGTGAAGAAATTGAGAACTGACATTGGTGGGGAGTTCACCTCTGTTGAGTTCTCAAGTTTTTGCAGGAAACACGGCGTTCGGAGAGAGCTCACTTGTGCCCATACTCCACAGCAGAATGGCGTTGCGGAGAGGAAGATCCATCATCTGATGGAAACCTGCAAATACTGGCTTCATGCCAAGAGTATCCCAAAGTCCTTTTGGGGGGAGGGAATGTCTTGTGCGGCTTATGTCATCAACATAATGCCTCTAAGTCCTTTCAACATGAAGACCCCTCATGAACTGATGTTCAAGGAGAAACCGAGTGTTGCTCACCTTCTGGTTTTCGGGTCAACCTGCTATGTGCATATTCCTGATGCTCTTCGGACAAAGCTAGATGCAAAAGAAAGTAAACTAGTCTTTGTTGGATATGATGAGCGGAAGAAAGGGTGGAGGTGCATGGATCCTGAGACACGGAGATCAGTGGTATCTCGGGATGTGGTGTTCGATGAAATAACTTCCTACAAGGAGAGTTCAGGAGTTGAACTACCGGAGAGTAGGGTTGATGAAGCAGGGAAAGCTGCAGGAAGTCTTCAAGTGGAGTTGCCTATTTCACCAGGAGCTCCAGCTGTGTCAAGCTCTGAGATGGAGGCTTCAGGTTCTGGAAGCAGGGGGAGCGATGCTCCAAGTTCGTCTGGAAGAGGAGCTTGTACAGAAGAAGCAGTTGAGGAGGTGGTTAGTCAGGTGCAACCTCTTAGGAGGTCAAAGAGAACTATCAAGACACCAGATCGATACATAGGAGGAAACATGGCGAGCTTCGTCTCATGTTTCTTCGCTGGTCCCTTGGATAAAAGGGAGCCGTCGAGCTTTTAGAAAGCCAAAGGCGTGAAGCAGTGGGATATTGCTATGCAAGAAGAGATGGATGCTCTCAAGAAGAATGAGACTTGGTCTCTAGTGCCCAGGCCTAAGGTCATTACCCCTGTAACATGCAAATGGGTTTACAAGCTCAAGAAGAAAGCTGACGGCACGATCGAGCGATACATGGCTCGCCTTGTAGCTCGTGGGTTCTCACAGCAGTATGGTGAAGTTTATGATGAGACGTTTAGTCCAGTGGCAAAGATGACTTCGGTCCGATTTGTTATTGCTTTGGTAGCATCTTGTGGATGGGAGATTTGGCAGCTCGATGTTAAGAATGCTTTCTTATACGGAGAGATTGACAAGGATATCTTCATGATCCAGCCACCGGGTTTCATTTCGGAGGATCGTCCGGACTACGTCTGCAAACTGAAGAAGGCCTTATATGGGTTGAAGCAAGCGCTGTTGGAACCTTAGGTTTGATTTGAGTTAGGATCAACATCTTATCTCTAAAGTTCATCTATCTGATAACTTAAATCACATCATTCTAAAGAAAACATAAATTAAATATAATGGGATCGAATCGGAGAAGAAAAGTTAAAATTATAATAAGTCTTCTGCGCTCGACGAACTGCTACCCGGCGTTCGACGATCAGTGCTCAGCGCTCGACGCTTTCTATAAATCTCAGCGCTCGACGCAATCATCAAGGCTCAGCAGGTCGACGAGATAAATCAAGATCGACGAAATCTATTCAGATCAAATCAAGTATATTTTATATATACAGAGAATTGCTTAGCACATCAAAAGATAAGCCCAGCTCGACGAAAGCAAAGCTGAGTTCGACGAAATTTTATATGCCTCTATCAGTTCGACTAAAATATGATTTATGCTGACAGCTCTCTTATATATTATGCAATATCTTTTGCTAATCTAGCCGTTGCAACATTAAAGTTCATAGCCGTTTCTGTTGTGTCAAATCGGCAAACTTATCTTCCCAAGGAATGAAATTAAAGAGACTTTATCTCTTTCCATTTTCCCGGACAAGAATTCAAAAGTACTTCTCAGATTATAAATACTAAAGAGAATGAGAGAAACAAAAAGAAATATACAGAGATACAGAAACGACACACAAAAATATAGCATACTCTTGGTTGCTAACATCTTCCTGCAGATTATCATTGCATCAGAGGAAAGAAGTGTTTGAAAGGAGAGACCTCCAGAACTGTCAACAATCTATATCAGACAGGGGGAGCTCTTCAATATCAGATCCATTCAACACCACATCTGGATCGTCAAGAGTCTTCTTATGCAGAGAAGAACATTACAATTTCTGTTTTATTTTATTTCCTTACCCCTATCCTGTACAGGGTTATAACTCCCTTCAAAAGTTAATCTCGGTGACAGGGCACCTTAACAAAAACCTGCAACTTGGTTAGAGCACCTTATCAACAGCTCGCCTGGTGTGAGGGCACCTTATCAACAACCTCCTAGTGGATTCCTACCAGTGGGTAGAAGAGTAGATGTACCCAGTTGAGGGGAACTACTATATTTCCTTGTGTCATTCTGGATTGTTTTAGTTTGTTCATTGTTTTATGTTTTTACTTGTGATGTGCACTCTCACTGCTTGTGTTAATTACTCATACAGCAAACACATATAAATATACATATCATTTATTTTGAAACCAAAATTTAATCAAAATCTTTTAATAAGATAAATAAGAACTAAACCTCCACTTTCAATTGGTATCAGAGGAGTTGATTTTTTACATAGGCTAACACCTGAAATCACAAAGATCACATAGTTCTTAAATTTGTTCTAAAAGTTTTTCAAAATGACACAAGACTTCTTATTTTCATATCCACCTGTTTGTAATCTAGATAGATTTACTTTATGGCAAGTTAGAATCAAACTATATATGAATGTCATAGATGAAGAAATTTACAAATCTATTTTGACAGGACCTGTTTATGCTGGCGCTGATATATCTTCTTCAAAGAAAACTACCACTGATGTAGAGGCAAAAGCTATGCAGATCTTGACTCAATCAGTGTCAAAAGACACTCTTCAAAGAGTTGAAGACTGCACTTCTGCAAGAGGAATTTGGAACTCCCTCTCTAGGATGGTAAATGAACCTTCTTCCATCTCTTCAACTGATTGTATTTTTGATGCAGAACCATCAACAAACCTAAGTGAAGAAGAAGAGGAAGAAGAACTCAGAGCTAGAGCTTTCTGCATAATGGCCATAAATGAGTCATACCAAAATCCAGATGCAGAAGTAGAATTAGGAAAGGTAAATAAGGTAAAATCAAATCACAACTCTACCTCTAAAATTGTTTTAAAATAACTCTCACAGATTCAATAACAATAGATAAAGAAATTAAAAGGAAGTTAACAAACATAAATTATTCAACTTCTGAAAATAATAAAACTGAAGAAAAATCAAAGGCACAAAATAGATCAATTAAGGATAAATTGCTTAGTGATTGTCAAGAAAACTTTAAAATAATTTCAAACATATATTTTAATGACTACAAAAGAAAACTTTCAATTAGCATTAAAAATCAGATTTTAAAATTCTTAAAACATATATTTCTAATAGAATTTTCAAAAGGTATTAAAAAGTTTTTCTCCATTAAACTCCATCCCAATTCTAAAACAACAAATCTAAAAAAAAAAATACATGGATTGTTTCCATTATAAAAACAATGTTAAAGACAACTTTGTATTCTTACAGACTTCTCTAAGTCAATTTGAGCATTCTACTGTAGCTGCACTGATCAGAAATGATCATAGCACTGAGTGTGAGTCTCTTTTGATAAGGGGATTCTATGAGAAAGAAGATGTCTGACATCTCTTAAAATTCATGAATAGCTGTAGCAATTCATATATTAAAACCTTCTAGGATAATAAAGTTACCCTAGTGAGAGAGAAAATGAGAAGCTCAAAACCCCAAATAAGATTTAATCTCTCTAATTACAAAGGTGGCTGCAATTGAAAATTTTAATTCAGATCTTAAGAAATTAAAATCTAGGAAAGCAGAGTGGCTCAAATAATTTTAAAAGGATGAAAATTTATTAAAACCCAAGTGAGAAAGAAAATGAGAAATTCAGAGAAACCAAGTGAGAGAGAAAAGGAGAATATAAAAATTAAAACTGTCGGCATCCTAAACCAAATAGGGGGAGACCACCAGGCCACTAGTTTTAATTTGATTTAGGATCCCAACTCAAATAGGGGGAGATTGTTGGAACCTTAGGTTTGATTTGAGTTAGGATCAACATCTAATCTCTAAAGTTCATCTATCTGATAACTTAAATCACATCATTCTAAAGAAAACATAAATTAAATATAATGGGATCGAATCAGAGAAGAAAAGTTAAAATTATAATAAGTCTTCTGCGCTCGACGAACTGCTACCGGCGTTCGATGATCAGTGCTCAGCGCTCGACGCTTTCTATAAATCTCAGCGCTCGACGCAATCATCAAGGCTCAGCAGGTCGACGAGATAAATCAAGATCGACGAAATCTATTCAGATCAAATCAAGTATATTTTATATATACAGAGAATTGCTTAGCACATCAAAAGATAAGCCCAGCTCGACGAAAGCAAAGCTGAGTTCGACGAAATTTTATATGCCTCTGTCAGTTCGACTAAAATATGATTTATGCTGACAGCTCTCTTATATATTATGCAATATCTTTTGCTAATCTAGCCGTTGCAACATTAAAGTTCATAGCCGTTTCTGTTGTGTCAAATCGGCAAACTTATCTTCCCAAGGAATGAAATTAAAGAGACTTTATCTCTTTCCATTTTCCCGGACAAGAATTCAAAAGTACTTCTCAGATTATAATTACTAAAGAGAATGAGAAAAACAAAAAGAAATATACAGAGATACAGAAACGACACACAAAAATATAGCATACTCTTGGTTGCTAACATCTTCCTGCAGATTATCATTGCATCAGAGGAAAGAAGTGTTTGAAAGGAGAGACCTCCAGAACTGTCAACAATCTATATCAGATAGGGGGAGCTCTTCAATATCAGATCCATTCAACACCACATCTGGATCGTCAAGAGTCTTCTTATACAGAGAAGAACATTACAATTTCTGTTTTATTTTATTTCCTTACTCTTATCCTGTACAGGGTTATAACTCCCTTCAAAAGTTAATCTCGGTGACAGGGCACCTTAACAAAAACCTGCAACTTGGTTAGAGCACCTTATCAATAGCTCGCCTGGTGTGAGGGCACCTTATCAACAACCTCCTAGTGGATTCCTACCAGTGGGTAGAAGAGTAGATGTACCCAGTTGAGGGGAACTACTATATTTCCTTGTGTCATTCTGGATTGTTTTGGTTTGTTCATTGTTTTATGTTTTTACTTGTGATGTGCACTCTCACTGCTTGTGTTAATTACTCATACAGCAAACACATATAAATATACATATCATTTATTTTGAAACCAAAATTTAATCAAAATCTTTTAATAAGATAAATAAGAACTAAACCTCCACTTTCAAGCGCCTCGGGCGTGGTATGGAAAGATCGCGGAGTATCTCTTATTCTGCGGGTTCTTTGCTTCAGACTCTGATTCTAGCTTGTTTGTCAAGAATTAGGGGGCGCTTCGGGTTATTGTGCTGCTGTATGTGGATGACATGATTGTCACCGGGAACTCGAAGGAGGCGGTAGCAAGGCTGAGAGCTGAGCTTGCTATCAGGTTTGAGATGAAGGATCTGGGGGAGCTTCACCATTTCCTTGGACTCGAGGTCCATAGGCGGGAGAGCATAGTGCTCATTTCTTAGGAAGGATATGCGGAGCGGATCGTTCAACGATTTGGCATGGAAGAAGGGAAGAGCAGCTCTATACCTCTGGAACAGCATCATAAACTTCGAAAGGATGAGGAAAGAGTTCTATCTGATCCGTTGGTGTTCCGAGCTCTGGTTGGGAGCTTGATTTACTTGACCATCATGAGGCCTGATATTGCTTATGCAGTTGGCAAAGTGAGTCAGTACATGGCGGAGCCACGGAAGTCTCATCTTCTGGCGGCAAAAGGGATTCTGAAATATGTGAAGTCGACCTCTGATTTGGGTCTCCTATTTAGGAGAGGGTCAAGCTTGGAGTTGCATGGATACATGGATGCTGACTACGGGGGAGACGTGGATGATCGGAGATCAACGAATGGTTATGTATTTATGACGGGCCCCACAGCTATCTCTTGGTGCAGCAAAAAACAGGACTCGGTGTCTGTATCTACCACAGAAGCTGAATACAAGGCTTCGGCCTTGGCAGCTTAGGAAGCAGTTTGGCTCAGGACGTTGGTGGAGGACGTTCATGAGGAGGTTCGAGGTCCCACTATACTACACGGGGACAATGAGAGTGCTCTCAAGCTGGTTAACAATCTAGTCTGTCACGCGAGGACCAAGCATATTGAGATTGAGCACCATTTCATTCGTGAAGAGGTGTTGGGAGTATATCTTATGGTCAAGCATGTTCGGAGTGCGGACAATGTCGCAGACATCTTCACAAAGCCGCTAGCGAAGTGACCATTTACACGGTTGCGGAGTTTACTCGGGCTAGTCTCCACTTCCCACTTCAAGGGGGAGTGTTGAAATTTTGAAGTGAAGTGGAGACTGGGCGGTCTGATTTTGGGAGACCGCCGAGATCGCGCGGCCTGTGCTTGTATTCTGCCAGTCTGGCTCTGCCAGTCTGTTCTGGCGGGCTGCTGGTTCTACCGCTCTGTTCTTGTAGCTGTGGTCTGTTCCCGAGTTGGTCTGCTGGTTGACCTGTCTTCTGTGTTGGAAGACCGGGCGGTCTGTTCCTATGTATGACCGCCTGTCCGGGCGGTTTGTGCTTGGCGATCTGGCGACTTATTCTAAGTCGGCCAGATGGTTCCTGGTTTGCTCCTGGTGGTCTAAGGAAGGAGTACCTTTGTGACTGCGCGGCTTGTGTGCAGTCTCATGTTCGCGCGACCTGTGCGTGATCTGTCTGCTGATCTGCGGTCTTGGTCGGATGATCGTCCAAGTAGTGTGATCGCGCGGTCTGCCTTATGAAACCGCTGGCGATCTGACGGGTGGTGTTTGTATCTCTCCTGTGCGGTGACAACATCCATCTACCCGCCTATAAATAGAGGTGCAGGGCCCGTCATTCCTAACGAAAACTGTAAGAACTGAGCCTGGGTTAATTCGTGCGGTCTCACTTTGAGGTCGGGCGGTCTCGGAAGCGAGTTGACTGTTTGTTGTGTTCGCAGGTTTGCGGTCAGCAGGTTGCGGTCTTCTTCCTTGGTGATTCCCAGCGGCAAGAATAAACAGTTTGGGTCTGTCTGCGAACTGGTTTATGTTCGTTCTTGTGCTGTTCGCAGCGAGCTCAGCGATCAGGCGACCTTCAGCGGTTAGGCGATATGAGTTGCGGTCTGGCGACAGCTTCAGTTCTTCATTCCAATAAGCTCCAGTTCGTGCGGTCTGAGGTGCGGTCTTGCAGTGCTGGCAGTCTGTCCGGTTTCTATTCGTGCGATCTCAGGTCAAGCCGGGCGACTTCTGGAGTCGAGCGGTCTGTGCGGTCTCAGCTTGTCTAGCCGCCAGATTTGTTTTAGTGTGTTTTTGTTCTTCTCGCCTCCGTGATTCTGATGAATCATGTCTCGCCATGTATACCATGCACTGTAAATGAAGTTTGTGTTTCAATAAAGTTTCTTGTGATGCTGTGTGGCATTGTGGTTGTTTGGCTTTAACTCAGTTGATACAACTCCTGCTTACTCCTAAACGATTCAAATCAAAATTTTTAACAATCTCTATGGCTGGTAAGTCATCCTGCGGTGCGGGGTCTTCGCGCAGACCCATCTCATGTGGATGGTTATAAGAATAACCGTTAGGCACGGAGCTAAGAGGAAAACGCATTCCCTCCCCGGATCTGTATCCTAGGGGCGGGCTAAAGTACATAAAAAGATAGACGAAGAAAGAAAAAGGTTAGCAGCAAGTATATATATATATAGTTATAGGTAATATGGCCTTCGAGCGATTATTAGCTGAGTAAAGGGAAGCGCGCAACTTACAATAACAAAGTAAAGCTATCTTGTACACACCTACATCAGGTATTCAAACCTTTGCACATAACAACCATGTGTCGACACAGTTTGGACCACTTCTCTTCTAGCAGGGTAGCGAACCCCGCGGGCTTCACCGATGTGGTCGTCGGTGACAGTGTGTTAGAACAACCCTATTACTGATTTGGGCTAGGATCACTATCTGTTGACTAGGACTAAGTTGACCCCATTGTATAGTCTAAGGGTCAAGGTTTTAGGCTGCTAGAACTTAAGGAAAAGATCAAGTTTCTGCGTTCGACGAACTCCAAACTGCATTCGACGAACTCCATTCTGAGTTCGACGAACGTCGTGCTTCAGGTCGACGAATAAAGTTTATTTCTCAGTTCGACGAACTTCACATTGAGTTCAACGAACTTCACATTGAGTTCGACGAACTCCTTTCTGTGTTCGATGAAATAGCTTCTCAGCTCGACGAACTTAGTTCTACAGCCAGTCTATCAGATTTATCTCTTCAGTTCGACGAACTCCAACTTGAGATTGATGAACTCAGCTCTGCGCTTGACGAATAAGTAACAAGATGTTCAGATCGACGAAAGTGCTTCTCAGATTGACGAACTTAATTCTTTTAGCCAGATTGAGCAGATTATCTTTCAGTTCGACGAACTCCAACTTGAGCTCGACGAACTCCAAACTGTGTTCGACGAATCAATAACAGATGTTCAGTTCGACGAACTCCAACTTCAGTTCGACAAACTCAACCTTCAGATCGATGAACTCTTCTCTCAGCTCGACGAATTTTCTAGACAGATCAGTTATATATTATTCTCAGAACTCAGATCAACTAAATCAATAACAGATCTATTCTATTATCTATTCCAGATAAGTCAAGGATTATATCCTTCCTTTTATTTATTCCTTTCCATTGTCTTCTCTTGAGAAAGTAGCCGTTTGGCTTATTGGAAAAAGATACATTTATTGAAAAGGAAAAGGAATTAAAGATTTGCTTGCAGTTCAAAGAAATAATCCTCCTCATTATTCTATTCCTTATTCAGAGGATTTGAAATTCAAATCAGAGATATATTCTCTAAGGAAAAGTGAGACAGTAAGAAAGAAGAAAGAAAAAAAGAAAGACAGAAGAAGAGTAGTACTAGAAGATAGAGAATAGAAAAAGTAACAGTCGAGAGAGAGAGATATACAAAAAGTCAAAAAGAAAGATCATCTTCCTCAAGCAGCACCCTTTCATTCTCTGAGAACATCAACAAGATCATTCTCTCAGTTTTCAGCTGCAAGTTCTAATCTTCAAAGAGCAACAACAAATCTGAGAAACTTTAGTCTCTCAGATTCATCAGATATCAAGGAAGATATCTGTTTCAAGTGAAAGCTCCATCCTCTTACTGTCAACCATTTCTATCAGACAGGGGGAGTGATGAGTCCCATTTATATACACATATTTGGACTCATCTGGGCTAGTTTTCACGCACTTGCACTTCATTTTTAGTTCATTAATGCTTATATTTCACTTGTTCACTCTTCTCACACTAAGTGCACTTTTAGGCCCGTTGTGGTGTGCAATTGCATGCTTTGTTGTTGGGGGCAAGCACAATGTGCTCCCTATACTTTTTCTGTGTTTATCTGGTGCTGGAGGTATTTTCCCAGCTGTTTTGTCTTCTGTGCAGGCAGTCGGATCATCCAGTTTTCCCCCAGAATTCATGATTGTGTGCAACGCACGGTCGTGCGTTTCCTTGACGCACGGACGGTTGCGGTCGTGCATTCTCGACTGGGCAGAAAACGGGAGATCTGAGTATGGTCGTGCGTTCGACCGTGCGTGACCAATTTCTGACTGTTTTTCTATATAAGCTGCAGATTCCGCCCTAATGAATCGATCTTCTTTTCCCGCGCCCAAGAGCTCCAGTTCCGCGCCCTTCGCCTCTCCATTGCCTCCCACCATCTGGAGGTGCTCCGGACATATTCTTCACGCCAATCTCGAGCTGGAGTATCCTCTCGGCCTCCTCCATCATTCAGAAGCTTTCAAGCTCCATTTCAACGGATTTTGCATTATATCCTTGGAGTTCTCCGGCAAGATCGTGGCTGAAGGCTATTGACGAAGAAGACGGGTCCATTGGGAGGTAGTGACAGCCCTCTTCTACCCCATACGACAGTTGAAGACCAAGCCCGGACGAGGATTGACAATCCTAGATTCCAGCCGTGAATCTCCGACGAGTCTTCGTGCTTTGGTTGTAATTTTACCCCCTCCTTGTTATTTTTGCTGATTCTATTTGATGTGTGTGGTTGTATGTTTCTATATGAATGATGTCCATAAACCCTAAATATTATTAGTGTAATTTTCCATGGTTTTGTGGTTATGTTTGTGGTTTATGTGATTTGAGGAGCACCCCCATTCCACCATCCATTCCGCCTGACTACTCGCCCATTCCGTGTGCCTACTCTTTCATCCTCCAAGCTAAGCGGTGCTAACGGCCCGTGTAATCCACTCTGACTCCGCCGGTGCGAACCATTCCATCTGCATGCCTACTCGTCCATCCGCCTAGCGAAGCGTGGCATAGCGGCCTGTGTAATCCATTCGCCTAACGAAGCAGTGCGCTCAAGGCCTGCACAGTTCGATTCTGCTTGCCTACTCGTCCATCCGCCCTTGCGACGCAATGCGCTCAAGGCCTGCCTAGTCTCCATCCCGCCAAGCGAAGCATTGCATAGCGGCATTGCATAGGAGTAGTTGTAGCTCTTTTACTTTATTTTCCACAAACCAAATCACCCCCTTTCGCATCCATCCGACATAAAGGACTTCAATCTCAAGTCCTTCTTCGAAAGTTAACTCCACCTTACTGTGTTCCTTTGAGATCGATACTTGGGGATTCACTCACACATTTTATATTACTTGAACGATCGGTACACTGCCGTTTCGTGCCGCAGTCTTGCTACCGCCTATAGCGGTGTGCTAAGATTTGTGCATCAAGTTTTTGGCGTCGTTGTCGGGGAACACAGACGTGTGAGTTTTCTGGAGAGGGAGACAAAAGATAGAAACCCTTTTCATTTTGTTTATACCATTTTATGTATTATTATATATAAGTGGCATCTTTTAATTTTTTTGTTTCTAATCTTTATTTGCAATTTTTTTCAAAAGCAGGCTTTCAATTTTATTGTTTGTGTATATTCAATTCTTGCTTAGAATATTTCTGTTTGGTGAAATCATCCTTTGCACCATGTTTTCTTATCTGAATATACGTTGCAAATGGTGTGGGGATGCTAGGCATTATAGTGATGAGTGCCCCACTGAAGATGGTGGGCATAACTCTTGCGGTTCAGTGCATGGAGCATCGTCTTCCTACAGCACTTCATACACTGTACCCAAGTCTTATGGCCACTCTAATTTGCCACTTCCATCATTTTTGTATTCCTCACCAGCCCCGCAAGGACTGACGAGGAATAGAAAATTATGTTTGTGTTATCGTGGCACCGAGCATGCGTTGAAAGACCTTGCAGAATTCCAACGCCAGATGGAGATGGGTGACGAACCGGATATCCGTGTTATTCCATCCACCTCTCATTTGGTTGCCCCTTCTAATTCTGATGATGAGTTCGCAGTACCACCTTGTCTATGGGGGACTTCTACGGATATTCACATCAGACTTTTGACTGCTCAGTGTGATGACGTGGTGGAGATTCCTCTCCCTTTGCTTCCATCTCCTCTTTTGGATTCACCCCCGGAGGAACCTATTTATATTTTCTCTGATGATGTTATTACTGTTGTTCCTCCGCCTTCTTTGCAAGAATTTTCTACTCCTATTCTTTGTGAGTTGGTTGATGATATTGTGCAGGAGGTTCATTCGGAGCCTGAGGTTGCGTTAAAATGGGACGAGGATGTTATTCTCTCCAATGGGGAGTGTGACTTCTTGGAACACGATGATGAGCCAAGGTGGGATGAGGAGGATTCCTTTCCTGATGAGGAGGTTTGCACTTCCTTATTGGACGAGGAGGTCCACCTCACCACTGAGGACCTTGAACTCCCGGATTCCCCTCGCTATGATTCATATGATACCGATAGTGATCTATGCTTGGATCCTGCTGGGAGTGAGACTGGGACCACTCCCCCGATTGATGTTTATTTAAGTTTTTCTTCCCTTTTATTTCCTAACCACCCTTCTTCATCTGCGCCTGTGCGGGTTGAGTCTTCACAGGTACCTCAGGAGGACTTGGAGCATTCTGCTCAAGTCAATGATGAGTGTATCCTCTCATGTGAGGAGGTTGATCCCGCCTCCATAGAGGAAGCCTCATTCATTGCCTTCTCTTCCTGCCTCCTCCCTGAAGATAACACTTTGCTGGGCAAGGATTATTTTGGTGAGATGAGTGAGGACTCCTCCTCTTCTTACTTTCTACTTCCTCTACCTGTGAAGAGCAGGAATTATTATTTAGGTAGAGGGGTAACTGTTCTGTCACCGTATCGGTACCCGCTACCGACACGCATATTAGAATAGTTACCTGTACATTTCCATTTTCATAGACCCATTAGCTAGAACTGCTTTAAAGTGGAATAAGTCGTGCTGGGAGGACAATAACCCCAGTAGTTATCTTACTTTTCTTGCAATTTCAGTTTATCTAGTTTGTTTAGTTAGTTTTACTTTATTTTTAGTTTGTACATCTTCTTTTGTTTTGCGGAGCTCACCCCTGCAGGTCATTCTTCTGGCGGATGCTGCAGCTTTTTCTTTGTTTACACGCCAATCTTCTGGTATGCTCACTTCTGAGCATGTGGTACTCTCTTTCCCTAGACTTCATTTTGAATTTCATGGTTCTATCTTGTGCTGGTTTGTTTAGTTTAAGTCTGGGGGAGAGATATTTATTGTACCCACTGCACGTGCACATCTCAGTGCATGCTAGAAGTATTATATTTTAGTTATTTTATTTGTTCATCTTCATCGCACACCACTACACCCACTTGAGCGCGCACTCACTTGTGTGTGTTTTTCCGTTCGCGCTTATCTTGGTTTAGAATGTGTCATAGGATGTTAGCTTAGGAATTGCAAATCGGAGTGCGATGTTGACTCTTGTAGTGCTCTTGTCGCATCTGCATGCTTCCATAGAAATTTGAGTAAAATTAGATTATCTCTATGCTTTTAATTTACAATTAGTGTTCTTGCGTAGTTTTTGATTTATTTTACTCATTTGGTGAATGTGACTTAAATTTGCGGTAGCACGGTGTTGTGTGTAAGCGAGCGCTAGTTGTGTGCTGCTCGAGTCGGAAGAAAGGTTTACCTTTCTCGTGGGCTAAGAACTTGCCCCAAGCGATTCTTGAAGCATGGGCGAGAGCAACTCATATTGTTAAACGTGATGTAGGCCATTTTTCGGCTAGTTTGAGCTTTATTTTCCATGACCTATGCGTTTACCTTTGCAAGCCAAGTTTGTGCCTACCCCTCCTTTGTTTCAGCTCTTCTTTCAATCACCAAAGCCTGAAGCTTATCCGATTATCGCAACCAAAAAAATGAGTTAACACATTATTGTATGGAATGTGATGTATGGAATTTTTGTGATGTAAAGAAAAAGTGTATTGTGTGCTGAACACATTATTGTAAACCAACCAGGGGATAAAAGAAAAAGAAAAAAAAATGAAGTTAAAAGAAAAATCTGAAAAGAAATCTCTTTGAGCGTAATAGACAATTCAATTGGTATTTGTTGGAGTAGGCTATGTGCACACCCAATTTTCAAGCTAAGTCTGGGGTGTGTCACACTAGCATCGTTCTTGGTCTTATTTTGGTACAACGATATCTTTTGACTCAATTGGGTTGCGTAGCCGTCTCGTTTATCATTGAATATCATACCGTAACCTAAGCCCCATTTTAACCTGAAAGCCCTATTGATTTAACTTGTGAGTTTGCTAGCGCCGTGGAGAGAGTGTAAACGGGCAAGCTTATGGCTCTCATCGTTGATGGATTTCAGCGGAGTTATCCCTGAATTCCGGTCTTTTGCAACACCCTCCTGAGTGGCTTGTTTACTTTCACATCGGGCACGACCGCACAAATTCTTCATGATTCACCATCTGAGTATAACTAAATCTTCATTTACGCTTTAACACTTTTGTAAATTAGTTAGCATAGTTAGAATCTCCTTTTACTGAATTTCTATTTGCATGCGTGTGATACTTCGCACCGTACTCCTATTTTGCAATTCCCTTCACTAACTACCGTTTTCATACTCCGACGAATTTGTTTGCTAGGGACGTGCAAATAGGTAAGTCTGGTTGTGTGATGAGTCCCATTTATATACACATATTTGGACTCATCTGGGCTAGTTTTCCCGCACTTGCACTTCATTTTTAGTTCATTAATGCTTATATATACACATATTCGGATCATCCAGTTTCCCCCAGAATTCATGATTGTGTGCAACACACGGTCGTGCGTTTCCTTGAAGCACGGACGGTTGCGGTCGTGCGTTCTCGTCTGGGCAGAAAATGGGAGATCTGAGTTTGGTCATGCGTTTTGACGCACGGGCGGAATCGCCCGTGCGTGAGTAAAATGCACGGTCGCATGTTTCTTCCTGTTTTTAGCTTTTCTGAATTTACCCGTGCGTTTTGACGCACGGGCGGATTTGCCCGTGCGTGAGTAAATCGCACGGGCGGCGTAGCTTCGTCTTCACGCCAGTTTTTATCATTAATTATCGCACGGTCCACGCACGGTCGTGCGTTCGACCGTGCGTGACCAATTTCTGACTGTTTTTCTATATAAGCTGCAGATTCTGCCCTAATGAATAGATCTTCTTTTCTCGCGCCCAAGAGATCCAGTTCCGCGCCCTTCTCCTCTCCATCTCTGCCCACCATCTGGAGGTGCTCCGGACATATTCTTCACGCCAATCTCGAGCCGGAGTATCCTCTCGGCCTCCTCCATCATTCAGAAGCTTTCAAGCTCCATTTCAACGGATTTTGCACTATATCCTTGGAGTTCTCCGAGAAGATCGTGGCTGAAGGCTATTGACGAAGAAGACGGGTCCATTGGGAGGTAGTGACAACCCTCTTCTACCCCGGACGACAGTTGAAGACTGAGCCCGGACGAGGATTGACAACCCTAGATTCCGGCCGTGAATCTCCGACGAGTCTTCGTGCTTCAGTTGTAATCTTACCCCCTCCATGTTATTTTTGCTGATTCTATTTGATGTGTGTTATTGTATGTTTCTATATGAATGATGTCCATAAACCCTAAATATTATTAGTGTAATTTTCCATGGTTTTGTGGTTATGTTTGTGGTTTATGTGATTTGAGGAGCGCCCCGATTCCACCATCCATTCCGCCTGACTACTCGCCCATTCCGTGTGCCTACTCTTCTATCCGCCAAGCTAAGCGGTGCTAACGGCCCGTGTAATCCACTCCGACTCTGCCGGTGTGAACCATTCCATCTGTATGCCTACTCGTCCATCCGCCTAGCGAAGCGTGGCATAGCGGCCCGTGTAATCCATTCGCCTAACGAAGTAGTGCGCTCAAGGACTGTATAATTCGATTCTGCTTGCCTACTCGTCCATCTGCCCTTGTGACGCAGTGCGCTCAAGGCCTACCTAGTCTCCATCCCGCCAAGCGAAGCATTACATAGCGGCATTGCATAGGAGTAGTTGTAGCTCTTTTACTTTATTTTCCACAAACCAAATCACCCCCTTTCGCATCCATCCGACATAAAGGACTTCAATCTCAAGTCCTTCCTCGAAACATAACTCTACCTTACTGTGTTCCTTCGAGATCGATACTTGGGGATTCACTCCCACATTTTATATTACTTGAATGATCGGTACACTGCCGTTTCATGTCGCAGTCTTGCTACCGCCTATAGCGGTGTGCTAAGATTTGCGCATCAGGGAGCTTTACAACAACAAATCCACTAGTCTTCTCTCATCTTGTTGACAGAGAAGAACTTCATAAACCCTCTTTATCCCATCTTGTACAGGGTTATAACTCCCTTCAAAAGTTAACCCTTTGGTGGCAGGGCACCTAATCAAAAACCTGTGGTTGGTTTGAGCACCTGATCAAAAGCTCAGTGGTGGCAGGGCACCTGATCAAAAACCTGTAGTTAGTGTTTGGGCACCTGATCAAAAACCCATTGGTGATAGGGCACCTGATCAAAAACCTAGTGGATTCCTACCAAGGGTGGTAGAAGAGTAGATGTACCCAGGTTGATTGGGGAACTACTATAGATCCATGTGTCTTCTGTGTTTTTGTTTATTTTCTGTACTGTGCTGTGCTGTGTGATTTTTTATTTTATTTCATACTCACTCAGTACACATATATATATATCACTATTTTAACTTCGCTATAAAAATAAGTGAAAAACTTTTTAATACTCTATTCACCCCCCTCTAGAGTAAATCTAAGATCTAAACCTCACTTTCAACTTCTATCAGAGGTTACTTTCAATTGGTATCAGAGGTTGGTTGATTGTTTACAGGCTAACACCTGAATCCAAAGATCAATCAGATCTTAATTTCCTCTAGAGTTTTATTTTTCTACAAAAAAAACTCATGGCACAGAACAAAGAATACTCAAGCACAAGACCTCCTGTGTGCAATCTCAATAAGTTTGCATTATGGAGGGCAAGGATCAAGTTATATATGAATTCAATTGATGAGGATATCTTCAATGTTATTTTGTCAGGACCTCCTACTCCTACAGCAACAACAAGTGTTGAAGCAACAACAAACAATAATGATGTTCCACCTCCTGAGTGGGCAGATGCACAGAAGAAACAAAGAAGTGCAGATGCCAAAGCAATGAATATCTTGGCACAGACAATGTCTAATGACATTTTCCAAAAGGTTGTGGAATGTACCTCAGCCAGGGATATCTGTATTTCCCACAACAACATGGTTGAAGGATCTGCAGATGAGAGAAAAGATAGAAGATCTCATCTAATCTCCCAGTATGAGAATTTCAAGAAGGAAGAAACTGAGACAGTAGCAGATATGTACAACAGACTCAGTCTCATAATCAATGAACTTAAAACATTGGACAAAGTGATTTCAATCACTGAAGTCAATGATAAGATCATAATGTGCTTCCCCAGCACATAGGACTCAAGGATCTGGCCAATCAAGGAAGCCAGAAGCCTTAATGAGATCTCTACTGAGACCTTGTTAGGCAAGCTAAAATCCTATGAGCAGCTTATCAAATCCAGAGAAGCTGAACAATCTACCTCATCTCCACCATCCAAGAAGGAGAGAAGTATTGCTTTTTAAGCAACTGAAGAGGAAGACAAAGCTCCAAGAGAAATGGAGTTTATGAGCCTACTAGCCAAAAGATTTTACAAGATGGCTAAAAAGGATTTCAGAAAGAAGGATTCAAGATCCAGAGAAAAACCAAGGTATGACAAATCTAATTCTAAAGAAATTATTTGCTATGGTTGCAGGAAACCTGGACACATTCTACCTGAGTGTCCAGAGAATCAAAAGAAGGAAAAGAGAAAATACAAAGAAGAAAAGAGGCACTCCAGCAAGCCATCCTCCCACAAGCACAAACACAAGGGAAGAGGCTTTGTAGCTGAATCTTGGAGTGAAACAGAATCAGAATCTTCATCCAGCTCTTCTGATGATGAAGAGAATGCAAATGACAAAGATCAATGCTTGATGGCTATCTATGACTCAAGCAGTGAGTCAGAACATGCATCATCATCCAGCTCTAGTGAAGATGAAAGAAACTTCTGCATGATGTCTATCAATGCCTCAGGAAGTAATTCAGAAGAATCAGAATCAGAAAATGATAGTGATCAGGTAATATCTACCTTTGATTTTAATTCAAATGAGTTCAAAGATGAATTCAAAACTCTTTGTCTAGATTTAATTAAATCTGAGAAGGAAATAAATTCCCTCAAAAATAAGTTTGTTGAAATGAATCAACTGGCTGAAGATAATGCCAGTCTTAAGAAAGAATTGGTTGCCTCAAAAAAACATATTGTTCTCATTGAGAACAAGCTATCTGAGGATAAGAAATTTGAAGAATCCCTAAATGGGAGAATTATCAAACTGATGGACATCACAAGCACAGTGAATGCTAGACTCAGTGGCAAACTGGGCTTGGGTGCATCATCAAGTGAGCCACATCTTCTTAAGAAGAACATTTTATCTACACCAGTAAAATTCATTTCTACCAAGAGCAAAGAAGCAGTAGAAATAGATAAAAACATCTAATGTAAGGATGTTAAGAATAAAGGAATTCAACAGAATTTGTCGAACGGAGCTCGACGAAATCACTTCATTTCGTCGAACGGAGATCGACGAAAGATGAGCACAGAATTTCAATATAGTTATCCATCGAACGGCGCTCGACGAAATTACTTCAATTTGTCGAACGACGATCGACGAACTCTGAAGACAGACCTTCAGTATAGTTATTATTCGAATGACGCTCGACGAAAGCACTTCACTTCGCCGAACGGCGATCGACGAATTCATCCAAATTCGTCGAATGGAAAAAATAGTAAAAATCTATAGAATTCTTACTCTCAACAAACTAAAAATCATTTCACTGAGTGGATAATTCCTCCAAGGAGATATCATCCACAAGGCTATAAGGATCAGCCTGAGATATCTTATATTTCAGATTTTTGTGGAAAAATAAAAGGACCCAAAGTAGTCAGGGTCAAGAACAACTAACATATTAAATAAGGAGAGAAACACCACCTCTACCAGAGACATTTTGCAGGTACAGGATCACTATCTCAAGCAGTCATTTCTTCCAAGACATTCTTCATTTGTTTGAAGAACAACAACTTAAGAAGTTCATGACCACCAGGATCAAACTCCCAGTAGCTGATAATAAAGGGATGGGTACACACCCTTAAGACTGAGACAACTGAACAGCTGAGACAAGCTCTTAGTCTCAACTGAAATAGCTGAGACAAGCTCTCAGTCTCAACTAAGACAGCTGAGACAACCTCTCAGTCTCAACTAAAACCACTGAGACAAGCTCTCAGTCTCAGCTGAACCGCTGAGATAAGGCCTAGGGCCGCTGAGAAGTTGTCTGGATCCGCTGGGACGGGACATAAGAATCTACTGAGACTGGAAGCTGTCTCAGCCCAACCGCTGAGACGATGCCTATTAGATCCAGGGAATGACGAAGACAAGCTCATTCGTCGAACTGAGATCGACGAAAATAAATTTTTCGTCAAACGCAGTCTAACGAAGGCTAAGTCTTTTTGACTTCTGATCTCTCTATATAATCAATCTTTTATTTTATTTCATCTTTATGCCTACAGAAATTGCTTCTCCTTCCAGTTCCTTTGCACTTGATCTCTCTTTTTCTTTTGCAGGAACAATGGCATTCTTTCTTCCAAAATTGCATCCTTCCCTTCCTCCTCTTCAAATGTCCCTTCTTCTAGGGGCCTAGCTTCTGGTCTCCCTGAAACTAGGCAGGGGGAGATGTTTCATGAAGAAGCTCCTTTTGATAGGGGGAGATGCTTTATGAAGAAGCTCCAGTTTCAGGGGGAGATACTTTATGAAGAAGCTCCATATGATGCAGTTTCAGATGTAGTTTTTGCTCCAGTTAATGCAGATACAGATATGGTTGTTGATATAGAAGAAGCTCCAGTTACAGCTCCAGATTCTATTACAGTGAATGATGTTTCAGTTATAATGTTTGATATAGCAGATACAGTTTTTGATAATGAAGATCAATAAAGAAGATCAACCAAGCAGATTCAGTTGCCACAGCTCAGATCAACAAAGCAAAAGCTGAAGGCAAGGACTTCTTTCAGAATTCTACAATGTAAGGTTTTCTAAACCTAGAGCACTATATTTCTTATATGCTGACATGATTTAAAATTTCTGTTAGATATATATCCTCTATGTTTGTTATTTGTTTGCTTATTATTTAATTTTGTCAAATAGTGTCCTAACTCAAATAGGGGGAGATTGTTGGAACAACCCTATTACTGATTTGGGCTAGGATCACTATCTGTTGACTAGGACTAAGTTGACCCCATTGTATAGTCTAAGGGTCAAGGTTTTAGGCTGCTAGAACTTAAGGAAAAGATTAAGTTTCTGCGTTCGATGAATTCCAAACTGCGTTCGACGAACTCCATTCTGAGTTCGACAAACGACGTACTTCAGGTCGACGAATCAAGTTTATTTCTCAGTTTGACGAACTTCACATTGAGTTCGATGAACTCCTTTCTGTGTTGGACGAAATAACTTCTCAACTCGACGAACTCAGTTCTCCAGCCAGACTATCAGATTTATCTCTTCAGTTCGACGAACTCTAACTTGAGATCGACGAACTCAGCTCTGCGCTCGATGAATAAGTAACAAGATGTTCAGATCTACGAAAGTGCTTCTCAGATCGACGAACTCAATTCTTCCAGCCAGATTCAGCAGATTATCTTTCAGTTCGATAAACTCCAACTTAAGCTCGACGAACTCCAGACCGTGTTCGACGAATCAGTAACAGATGTTCAGTTCGACGAACTCAACCTTCAGATCGAGGAACTCTTCTCTCAGCTCGGCAAATTTTCTAGACAGATCAGTTATATATTATTCTCTGAACTCAGATCAACTAAATCAGCAACGAATTTATTCTATTATCTATTCTAGATAAGTCAAGGATTATATATATCCTTCCTTTTATTTATTCCTTTCCATTGTCTTCTCTCGAGAAAGTAGTTATTTGGCTTATTGGAAAAGGATACATTTATTGAAAAGGAAAAGGAATTAAAGATTTGCTTGCAGTTCCAAGAAATAATCCTCCTCATTATTATATTCCTTATTCAGAGGATTTGAAACTCAAATCAGAGATATATTCTCTAAGTAAAAGTGAGACCAGTAAGAAAGAAGAAAGAAAAAAAAGACAGAAGAAGAGTAGTACCAGAAGAAAGAGAATATAAAAAGTAACAGTCGAGAAAGAGATATACAGAAAGTCAAAAAGAAAGATCATCTTCCTCAAGCAGCACCCTTTCATTCTCTGAGAACATCAACAAGATCATTCTCTCAGTTTTCAGCTGCAAGTTCTAATCTTTAAAGAGCAACAACAAATCTGAGAAACTTTAGTCTCTCAGATTCATCAGCTATCAAGGAAGATATCTCTTTCAAGTGAAAGCTCCATCCTTTTACTTTCAACCATTTCTATCAGACAGGGGGAGCTTTACAACAACAAATCCACTAGTCTTCTCTCAGCTTGTTGACAGAGAAAAACTTCATAAACCCTCTTTATCTTATCTTGTACAGGGTTATAACTCCCTTCAAAAGTTAACCCTTTGGTGGCAGGGCACCGGATCAAAAACCTGTGGTTGGTTTGAGAACCTGATCAAAAGCTCAGTGGTGGCAGGGCACCTGATCAAAAACCTGTAGTTGTTGTTTGGGCACCTGATCAAAAACCCATTGGTGATAGGGCATTTGATCAAAAACCTAGTGGATTCCTACCAAGGGTGGTAGAAGAGTAGATGTACCCAGGTTGATTGGGGAACTACTATAGATCCATGTGTCTTCTGTGTTTTTGTTTATTTTCTGTATTGTGCTGTGCTATGTGATTTTTTATTTTGTTTCATACTCACTCAGTACACATATATATACCACTATTTTAACTCCGCTATAAAAAAAGTGAAAAACTTTTTAATACTCTATTCACCCCCCTAGAGTAAATCTAAGATCTAAACCTCACTTTCAACCTCTATCAGAGGTTACTTTCACAGTGGCCAGTACTGCCACTTCTGAGCGTAGGCATACCGTATCACCCAGGCCATCTCGTACATCTCGGTGTACTAATTGGATGTGAGCGACATCCGGCGGTTCCAAGATTTAGGCCGACCAGTGGAGGCAAAACAACGGGTTCGGAGTGGTGATAACCCGCGGTGCACATCTCCCTGTCGCCACGAGTCATCATCTCTCCCGCACCGGTACGAACGGTCTGCGGGCGTGACTGACCCGCCACTTTCATAGCAAACAATTTGCAAACAATTTACAGAAAGAAAGACTACTCCAGGTCCACCGCGCCTTCCTTGACTCAACCGACTAAATGACTTTTGGCCGGGAGACGCATCAGAAGTGGGGTATCTTATTTGGGGCTAACCCTAGAGGAAGAACTTGACTCTTGGTTATCCCCAACTAAGATCTTATAGCAGCATAGAAATAACTGTTATCTAGCGCATGACCTGGGTTAGCATAATATAGTGCAATGTAAACTGCGGAGCTGAGTAATAAAATACTTAACAGAAGGAAGGCCGAAGGCATGGGCCAAATTAACGGGACCAGTGCAATACTGGAGTATCAAAAGGAATGAACAGGAAACAATAATCAACTAACCAGTGCGAGACTGGAGTACTGGAAATGACCCAACAGAAAGCAAATAAAGAACTGACCAGTGCGAGACTGGAGTACTAGAAATGACCGAACAGAAAGCAAATAAAGAACTGACCAGTGCGAGACTGGAGTATTAAATGAATAATTGCAGAAAGTAAATGCAGGACCAGTAAGAGACTTGAGAACATAAATAAACGGGTTAGTAGTCCAATCACTCCTTATCAAGAGGATTCAGTGTCGTCTCCGTTCTTAGGAGGAATTCTGTTCTTTCCCCATTCATAGTGGCCTCTTCTCCGTTCATAGGAGCCTGTCTATTTTAGTTATAGATCGGGGTCGATTTATATTTTATGAGACTCCCTATCTCTGTGTGCCTTTGGTTTACCCCTTAATTATTGTGTCGTTACTAATTAGGAATGTCACCTCGCAATTACGACCCGATTGCGTGTTTCGATACTTTTAATTTAGTCGGTTTCCTGCCAAAATTTGGGAGCTTACCATTTATCTTTGATCAACTTGCACAAATTTACTATATAGCTAAAATGACCCGTCGACGGCCTGCAAGTTTGTCCCAATTATTTCCGTTCATTTTCGGGCGTTATTTTGCTCGTAGAAATCTTATTTAGGTTCTTTAAAATTATAATAATTGATAAAATATCCAAACTTTGATAGTAGTGGTAAAATAGCCTATATTTAAGCCAATAATTTTTTGGGAATTTTCCAAAGTCATTTGGGCCTTCAATTCTTTAAATGAAATCTTGTATAGGCATTTAAAAATAGCAAAACTTAACCTAAAAATCCCAAAAAATTATTGGAGGTGCCCCTCTTGGTGGGGAACATTTTTCGTGTTGGACATTTTTATCATAGGGGCCTAGTTTAGCCTCAGAAAATTCGAGAAGGGGAGGGAAGCAAATGGGGTGCGGATAGGGGATTGGGAGGCAGGAGGGGGTGCTAGACCGTGCGCCTCCCTTTTCCCCCACAGCGGATCTGGGATGATCCGCTGCGGGGGGGGGGGGGGGGGGGGCACGGAAATGGAGGGGAGAGATGGGAATTAAGATTCCTGTCGCCGTCCGATCTCATCAAGAGATCGGACGGCGGCTGTAGCCCCTCCCGACGAGGCAGAGGGTGGTGGCCTCTGCTACCGCCAGGAGGCGGACGGCTACTACCTGCACAGCCCCCGGTCAGTTCTCCGGGGGTCGGCGATCACGCCTGCGGTGGTCCGGCGGTCTGGCATCGCCGGCCACCGCCGGTATTTACGAAAAAGGGGGAGGCGAGGTGGTGGCGCGGCCTGCATGGGCCATGCAGACCATGGTCGCGCGACCCCTCTGCTGGGAGGGACCTTTCCCGCCCCTGGCTGGTTCTTCGGGGGTGGGCTTGCCTCCGGGGGTGGTCCGGTGGCCAGGCGCCGCCGACCGCCGCCGGGGGTAGCCTTCGAACCCCGACAGGAAACACAGGGAGGGGGGGGGGGGGACGCACAGGTGTCGCCGGAGATGCGTTCTCCGATAGCCCTGCTGCCTCCCTCCGTCGGGGCCGAGGTCTCTGGGTGGGGACCTGCTCCCCTAGCGCCACCACCGGCACTGGGGGGGGGGGGGGTGCGGATTTCACGGCCAACCTTCACCCGAGCCTGGGCAAGGCTCGGGTGGAGCTGGCGGCGCTCCGGCTGGGGGGGGGGGAGGGAGGGGGCAGCCGGCTTGCCTTGGGGAAGTGGGAAGGGGGAGGGAGAGGTGTTCCACCTTATAGGGGGGATCGGGAGAAGGGGGCCGTCCAGCAATGGAGGGGCGGTGGTGGTGGCTTCGGGGAGGGCTCCTTCGGCGATGTGCTGCTCGGGCAGGGAGGGGGGAGGCTGGGGGGGTTTGGCTCAGCAAGGGGGGAGGGGGTTGGCCTACCTTTATAGGGGAGGAGGGGACCCTCACTCCCTTTATTCCCGATGTGGGACTAAAGGGAGGGTGGGTGGGGGAGATATTTTCTCCCCCCACCCACGCCCCCTCCCTCCACTACCCTAGGGTGGGCCGCCCACTCATGGGCAGCCCTCCCCTTATGGTGATCAGGTGAGAGAGGTTTCCCCCCTTAGGGTTGTTTGCAAACTTAGGTTTTTTTTTTTGGGGGGGGGGGGGGGGGGGGGGGGGGTTGACCAAAGTTAACCCAATGGAGGGGTCCCCCATGTAGGTCAAAATCCAAGGGGGTCCACTAAGACTTACTGCGCTCGATTCCGAGTTCATGTGCTCCGTATTTCGTACGTTTTGTCGTGGCGGTCTACGAAACCTAAAACAGACATATTTCTGGTATGACCTTGAATTGGAGTGCAAAGAGTTCCGTGGCGCTCGTATGGATCATAAGAGTCTAACGGAACTGACGGGAGTCGATTCGAAGTACGTCTGGCCACTAATTTACAATAATGTGGTTGCGATGCGCTACGACACTCAAAACGGTCATTTTCTCTGAACGGCCACAGATTGGGATGGAACGAATTCCGCTGCGCTTGTATTGATCATACGAGTCTAACAGAACTGATAGAAGTCAAATCGGAGTACGTTTGATCGATATTCCACAATAATGTGGTTGTGACGCGCTACGATACTCAAAATGGTTGTTTTCTCTAAACGACCTCAGATCGGGGTGGAATGAATTTCGTTGCGCTCGTAGTGGTCATACGAATCTAACGGAACTGACATAAGTCAAATCGGAGTACGTTTGGTCACTATTCCACAATAATGTGGTTGTGACGCGCTACGGTACTCAAAATGGTCATTTTCCCTAAACGACCTCGGATTGGGGTGGAACGAATTCCGTTGCGCTCGTATTGGTCATACGAGTCTAACGGAACTGACAGAAGTCAAAACAGAGTACGTTTGGTCACCATTCCACAATAATGTGGTTGTGACGCGCTACGATACTCAAAATGGTCGTTTTCTCTAAACGACCATGGATCGGGGTGGAACGAATTCCGTTGCGCTCGTAGTAGTCATACGAGTCTAACGGAACTGACAAAAGTCAAATTGGAGTTCCCTAGTACAATGTCCCTTATTCGGGTTACTTTCTACCTTTTGAGTGTACTTTTATTGGGTCCACTAGGGTTTAGGGACCCAATAAAAGTCGGGATGTTACAATCCAATAAAAATAAAGGGATTTTTGTCCCCGAAAATTGCCTAAGGTATGGGTTTTTGTGACATACTTGGGGAAAGAGTGTCGGGTATCTTTCCCGAACAAGTGTTTCTGGTTCCCAGGTAAACTCCTCGCGTCCACAATTTGACCATAAGATCTTGACCATCGCAATGGTCTTGTTTCGCAGCTCCTTGATCTTGGTGTACAACCCTCATTCTCCGAGGTAGGCCCATTCAAAGCCACGTAGGCTGAAGTCAAGGTCAAAGGGTCAGCACAGGAGCCGCCAATCCAAGACACAAGGCAACTCAGCCAGCAAGAGCAAGAGGCGAGCTGGGCGAGCAAGGGGTGAGTATGGCGCGCAAGGGGCGAGTATGGCGAGCAAGGGGCGAGCAGAGGCGAGCTTGGGCGAGTATCTCGCGAGTATGGGCGAGTATCTCGCGAGTATGGGCGAGTATCTCGCGAGTATGGGCGAGTAGCCCTTGTAACTCGCGAGCAGAGGCAGTATACTCGCCTGTACCCCCCCCCCCCTAGGATTTCTCTATAAATAGACCCCCAGGGGTACTAGAAATGGCACTTTGGGAAGTGGTCGAGGTCCCCCCAAGTTGGATACTCGCCAAATCCATGCCCGTCTAGTACCTCGCCCAGCTTTTGGTTGCGGAGGGGAAGTTTCTCCCAAACTTCTGGGTACGTGGTGGGACCTCCCTGCTGGAGCACCTGGGGTGTGCTTAGTCATTTTCTCTCTCCTATTTTAGCTATCAGAGCCGTGGAGTTGGACCGCAGGATCAGTAACCTCGGGCTGCATTGATCCGAATCTTGAGGTCAGGATTTTCCTGGCGTCAACACTTGGAATCTACTATTTTCACTGGTTCGAGTTGGACGGATCGGTCAGATTGCACTGACGCTGGTGGGGTAGAAAGTTGTTGCTCTGGTTGGTGAAGAACACATCTTAGTGAGGAGACATGAAACACATTGTGAAGATTCCCCAATTCGGCTGGCAAGGCCAGTCTATATGCAACGGGACCAATTCTCTCTATGACTTGATACAGGTCTAGGTAGCAAGGATCCAACTTTTTTTGTTTCTTTATCCGGGAGATCCCATGCATCGGTTTAATCTTTAGGAATACCATATCTCCCACGCTGAATTCTACCGGTCGATGGTGTGCGTTTTAATATTTTGCTTGGCAGCTTTGCGCTTCCAACATTCGATCTCGGATTAACCTTATCGATGTTGTGGTGTCATCTATGTAGGTGACCCCTAACTCTTCTGGGTGCTCATCTTGTGCCCATGATAACGGTGTTCGATAGCGTCTCCCATAGAGGGCCTCGTATGGTGTCATCTTGATGCTTGCCTGAATGTTGTTGTTGTATGAAAATTCTACTAAGGGCGATACCTGCTCTCAGGGTTTGCTGTGTTCCACTATGCATAGTCGAAGAAGGTCTTGTTGGATCTTACGGCGCCCTTAGAGGGGGGGGGTGAATAAGGGAATAAAAATTTCTTTATAATAATGATATGAAAATTACTTAATTGTTTTTAATATGAGAAGGTAAAATAACAATTTAGCTAAATGAATAGAAAATTATGATTTGCAATTTTAGAAACAAGTGCTAAATTATTTTATGATGAAGGAGATTGAAATAAATAATTTAGATTTAGAATTGAAAACTTAGAACACAATATAATAGAGATTACGCCAAATGATAGAAATCAAGTAAACACAAAAGAGATATGATTATATTATTTGAGAAAAAAGTGTTTACATAAATTTGATTTCTATATCGCTAGAAATCAGAGGCGTACAAATGTAAAAATCTTTTCCTTTTCTATACCGACTTGTATCCCCACAAACTGGTTGGCTTTAACCTATCCTTCCCCGGATAAGGCCTCAAGCCGCTCTAGCCAATCCTTCCCCGGATATAGCCTCGATCCCCCCTAGATCTAATCACCTAGAACTAGTCACCAACACAAGACAAATTTCCCCCTAAGTCCTACACAGACCTAGTCGCCAACACAAGGCGAATTAACTAAACGATTACAATAGAATATGGAATGAAAATAAAATAAACAATAGTGAAACTCCCTATATGAGATCTCTGAAGTTGAGGATGAAGGATCGCTGTAGCATAAGCGAGGTTGAAGCGATCGTTCTTCGGATGCAGCGTGGTGGCTTCCTTCTCCAGAAATCTTCTTTGAATTTGAGTGGGAGATGAACTTTCAGCAGAGTAGCAGCTCTGGAAATATGGCACAGGTAATCTCTCTGGAAGCACTAGCTCAAACGAGAGAGAGCCCATCATTTAATACAACTTGGAGATAGCGTCTGCGGTAGCTCCTAGCGCCTGCGGTAACGTTTGTGTGGAGCGGTTGCGAAACTGTCGGCGGCGTGGCGCTGTGCACAAATTTGAGATAGCGCCAGGCGGTAGCGCTAGCGCTGGCGGTAGCAAAAACTGTCGGTGTTGTGGCAGAACGAACTTTCGTCGATCGGAGCTTTAAGTTCGTCGAACGAAAATTTCGTCGAACGGACCCAAATTCGTCGAACGAAATTTCGTCGAACGGAATTTTCGTCAACCTAAATTTTCTTCGAACGCAGCTTCACTTTCGTCGGACGGCTAGCGCCAGGCGGTACCGTTAGCGCCGGCGGTAGTGCATTCTTCAAGATTTTTTAATTCTACTGCCTTCTACCTGTGGAGTATTGCACCTATAGTTCCTGCACACTTATAAACACACAAAATACAAGATCAAATACAATATGGGATTTGTTATTCTCAAACAAAGGGATGTGACACACATGTCCAACAGGTCTTCCATCATCCGATTCGTCCTTTCCATTTGCCCATCTATTTGAGGATGGAAAGCGATGCTAAATGCCAATCTGGTCCCCAGATATGCTTGGACTCTTCTCCATTCTTTTGAAGTGAAGTGTCCGTCGTGATCAGACACAATCGACTTGGGTACCCCATGAAATCGGACCACCTTCTCTATAAAGAGCCGGGCTAAGATATCGACACTGTCACCTTGTCGGTTTGGGATGAAACGAGCCACCTTTGTGAGGCGATCCACTACGACCCATATTAAGTCATTTCATGCACGAGATCGGGGTAAGCCATGGACATAGTCCATGGAGATATCTTCAAATTTCCATTCGGGTATGGGTAGAGGCTGTAGTAGACCTCCTGGACTGCATCATTCTGCCTTGACCATCTGACAGGTCTGGCAGTGCGCCACATAATTGGTGACGTCCCTTTTCATACATGGCCAGTATAGCGTCTTTCGTAAATCTGCATACATTTTTACTACTCCCGGGTGTATTGAATATCTCGATTGGTGCGCCTTGAGGAGTATCTCTTCCGGGATTCCTTCGGCAGAGGGAATGAATATACAGTGTTTGTACTGTAGGATGCCATCATATAAATTGTAGTCTTCTTGCGCGCCGTGTTGCAGGGTCTGGATGATTGGAGCCGCTTCTGCGTCGATCTTCTGCGCCTCTCGAATCTTGTCTCTAATGTCGCATTGTATCTCCATCCAATATAGCTGGGCCCGATAGTCCATCGAGTTAATGCGGGTAATAAGGATGATGTCTAAGTCTGCCAAGGATTTGATCAACTCCTCTGGTATCATCTCTAGCAAGTTCCCGATTACCAGAGGTTGCCACTTAAGGCATCCGCAACCTTATTGGCCTTGTCGGGGTGGTATTGGAGGGAGAAGTCGTAATCACATAGGAATTCCAACCATCGACGTTGTCGAAGGTTTAGCTCCTTCTGGGTGAAGATGTATTTGAGGCTCTTGTGGTCGGAGAAGATTTCGCATCTTATTCTGTATAGGTAGTGCCTCTAGACTTTAGCGTGAACACTACATCACCCAGTTCCAAGTCATGGGTTGTGTACTTTAGCTCATGAGGCTTTAACTGTCGTGAGGCGTAGGCGACTACCCTGCCATGCTGCATGAGTACGACTCCTAACCCTTTCAGCGATGCGTCAGTGTAGATTTGGAAGCCCTCAGTGCCTGAGGGGAGTGTCAGGATCGGAGCAGATGTTAGCCGGTTCATTAGTTCCACGAACGCTGCTTCGCATTCAGATGTCCATTGGAGCGTTGTATCATTCTTGGTGAGGGTGGTAAGGGGTAAGGCGATCTTAGAAAAACCTTCCACAAGCTTGCGGTAGTAGCCGGCGAGACCAAGGAAGCTCCTGATATCTGCTGCTGACTTAAGTGGTGGCCAGTCTCGTACTGCTTGAACTTTGGCTTGGTCTTCCGCTACCCCATTTTTGTTGATCGTGTGCCCAAGGAACCCGACTTCCTCCATCCAGAATTCACACTTACTAAATTTTGCGAAGAGAGAGTGTTCCCGTAACTTGAGTAACACCATTTGAAGATGCCTGGAATGATCTGCTTTGTTCTTTGAGTAGATCAGTATGTCGTCTATGAAAACGATCACAGAGTGATCCAAAAAGGGTTCAAACACCTTATTCATTAGAGCCATGAAGGCGGACGGGGCATTGGTCAGTCCAAACGGCATTACCATGAATTCGTAGAGCCCGTAGCGGGAGCTGAAGGCAGTTTTGGGGATGTCCTCCTCTCGCACTCGAAGTTGGTAGTAGCCGGACCTTAAGTCCATTTTGGAGAAGACGGGCGCGCCTTGCAATTGATCGAATAATTCGTCTATCCTAGGTAGTGGATAGGTATTTCGGATGGTGAGTTTGATTACTTCCATGTAGTCGATGCACAAACATAATGATCCATCCTTCTTCTTGACGAACAATACCGGGGCTCCCCAGGGTGAGGTACTCGGATGAACGAAACCTGCATCGATTAGCTCCTATAATTGTATTTTGAGTTCGGCTAGTTCCTTTGGGGCCATCCGGTAAGGCGTTCGGGACACCGTTCGGGCTCCGTGGGTCAGTTCAATCTGGAAGTCCACTTCTCGTTGCGGGGGCAACCCTGGAAGGGATTCGGGAAAGACGTCTGGGAAGTCTCGGATTACGGGCACTTTAGTGAGTACTTGCTTCTTGCCCTCCATTTCGAAGTAGATCAGGTATATCTCATCCTTTTGTCGGACTTCTTTGACTGTTTGGGCGGACGTTAGAATGATACATGTGACAGATGGTATACCTGCTAGAGTGATAGATTGCCCATTTGGGTTCTGGAGGTTGATTTCTCGGGTCGAGCAATTGATTTGAGCATTGTGCTCGGCCAACCAGTCCATCCCTAGGATGATGTCGAATCTGGTTATTGCTAGAATAGTCGCAAAGATTTCGAATTCCATGTCTCCCAGCATTGCTTGGAAAGAACACTTCTTTGTCGATATCATGTCTGATCCGTCCGGGAGTCGTGTTCGTATTGACATTCCAGACGATCGCACGGTGTTTCCTTTGTCTGCGATGAAATCCTGAGAGACGAAGGAATGCGTGGCACCGGTATCAAACAGCGTTTTAGCAGGATGTCCTTCTACCCAAAGTAAACCTGGTAATATATAAACTATGACCATATGTTCTTCACAGATATACAGGAGGAGTGACTACAAGGTTTAAAATAAAAGGCTATATCACATATTTCTACTAGATCATATCATCTCAGTCTAGCATCGCTAATGAAAATATATACCTATCACTATGTCCGGTGCAGGTCCATGCTGGAGATCCAGTGCGTAAACCTCAAGCGGTGCTGCTCTGCCCTATCTGGCAAGGTCCCTCCTGCCTACATGTCATCCTCTGCAACCTCCTCGTACTCTACCTCTCTCTGCGGCTCCCTGCACTGCTCCTAAGTCGGGCCTACCTATAGCCTGAGGGCAGAAAGCTCTAATGTGCCCAGGCTGTTGGCAAAGGATGTAGTTCTCTGCAAAGGGAACATCTCGTCGTGCGGCTGGGGCGGGCTGAGGTGCTGGAGCTGGTCGGGGTGTTGGGGCTGGAGGTGCCTGTCGAGGCTGGGGTGCCTGCCTATATGGCTGATGGAAGTGACGATGTCTCCTATCCATACGCCCCCTTCACTGCTGGGCCACCATCCTCTGGTCCATCTTGTTGAAACCCATTTCTCGGTCTCTTGTGAAGCTCGGACCCTCAACAAGTTGAGGGTCAGCTAGCCCTTACTGATCCCTCGGAAGGAGCAGACTGGAGACTCGGAACTAGACTTAGACCTTAGTCACAGCGAGGAGGTCCCACCGAAAACCCGGAAGATCATTGAGCGCTTCCCCTCCCAAGCCAAAGCTGGGACTGGGCACCTTCGAGAGCTAGAGAGCTAAACCAAGGTAACCTAGGGAGAAAAAAGCTCAGAATCTGCTATCTGAATCTTCTCCTATGGTGCCCTTCAAGGTCTATTTATAGTTTTTTGCTCGTGGTCTGTTAATAGCGGAATTCCGCCTTTTGGTTTTACTAAACGCACCCCAATTTAGCCTGCTAACAACCAAACTCCGCTGTTCTAAAACGCTATTGGCAGATCCCTGGGGTAGAAGGGTAAATTGACCTCTAGCCCCCTTTGTCGAGCGAGTGGTCCTTCCATGCACTACTCGCCGACCCTCGGGCAAGTACCAACTCGCGAGTGGCCCGTAAGGGCGCCACTCGCAACCCGGCCCGCTCGCTTAACTCTTATCGTGAGTGGCCCGTGAGAGTGCCACTCGCTACTCTGGCCTATTTGCGCTCGTGCGGCTCTCGCCGCGAGTAGTCCGTGAAGGACTGCTGCCGCGCTAGTTACTGATGAGTCCCTATTATATATATATTTTCGGACTCATTTATGCTAGTTTTCCTGCATTTGTACTTCAGTCTCGTCAATATTTCTTCCATTCATGCTTTTATTTGAAGTACATGTCTTTGCCTGTTCTTGTGTGCAATTGCGCACTTTGTTGTTGGGGGTAAGCACTTCGTGCTCCCCATCGTATTTTCTGTATTTCTGTGCTGCTGGAAGTATTTCCCCAGTTTGTGCTTGAGCTGTAAATGAGGGTTGATGCCCATTGTGCTAGAATTCATTTCTGTATGTATCGCACGATCGTGCGTTTTCTTGGCGCACGGTCAATTGCGGTCGTGCGTTCATGATGCCCAGCAAAATGGAGCCTCGGAGTTTACTCGTGCGTTTTGACGCACGGGCGGGTTAGCCCGTGCGTGAGTAAAATGCACGGGCGCATTCCTTCTTCTCCTGCACACCTGCTACGCTTAAGTATCGCACGGTCCACGCACGGTCGTGCGTTCGACCGTGTGTGACCAAATTTTTGATGTTTTCCTATAAAAGTTGCAGCTTCAACCTAAATCGGGAGAGTTACGTACACGCCGTACAGCAGCGCTGATTTCACCATCTCCACTAGGGTTTCGTCCCTTTGGCCTCCTCCTTCAACCTAGAGCTTCAAGGGAGATCTAGCCGCCATTACCTTCAAGCAAGAGGAAGTTTGCAACCTCTACCGGATCGTGAGACGAAGAAGACGGGTTCATTGGAGAGTCGTGACAGCTCTCTCTACCCTGGACGTAGTTGTGGACCGAGCTTGGACGTGGATTGACAACCCGGCGATTCCAACCGTGAATCTACAACGAGCCTTCGGATTCGGTCGATTTCTTGCCTTGTTCTTCTCTTATTGATGTGTATGTAGTTAGATCTAAATATTATGATGAAGTGGAACATAAACTTGTTTGTATTTCTATATTTTATGTCTATGTGAAATGCTTTTGTGGTTTATGTGATTTGAGGAGCGCCCCATTCCATCCTCCATCCCACCGTCGCGTTCGTTTTCCGCACTAGCAATTGCTAGTGGCGTGCTTGTCGAAGAGGTGCTTGCGACCCTCATTCTGTTTGCCTACTTGTCCATCCGCCCTTACGAAGTAGCGCGCTCAAGGCCTACGTAGTTTTCATCCCGCATGGCGAAGCATTGCATAGCGGCATTGCATAGGAGTAGTTATAGTATTTTCTCTTTATTTTCCACAATCCAAAACCCCCGTTTCCGCATCCATCCAACTTAAAGGACTTCAATCTCAAGTCCTTCCTCAATAGATAACTCCACCTTACTGTGTTCCTTCGAGATCGATACTTGGGGATTCACTCCCATTTTATATTACTTGAACGATCGGTAAACTGCCGTTTTGTGTCGCAGTCTTGCTACCGCCTATAGCGGTGTGCTAAGATTTGCGCATCAAGTTTTTGGCGCCGTTGTCGGGGAACACAGACGTGTGAGTTTTCTGGAAAGGGAGAATCTGAGATTTAAGCCCTTTTCATTTGTAAATTGCATCTTTTATTTTATTTCAGTTCTTCTTATTCTATTTTCTTGTTATTATTAGGTTGCTTAGTAATTTACTGTTATTTGTAGTGTTGTGCACAATCGTGTCTTTATTTTGAATCATTTTATCTTCACACTATGTGGTCTTCATTCAATATTCGTTTCCGTTTTTGTGGAGATATCTCTCATGCTAGTGATAGATGTCCAAAGGGAGATAGTAGCCCTAGCACTCCCAGCCAGCATATGGAGCACCGACTTCGTCTGATACTCCATATGGTGCGCGTAAGTCCTATGGCTATTCTGCCGAGCCTTTACCGTCACACTTCTTTTCGGCTTCAGCTCCCGCTGTGCCAAAGAAGCCCGCATGGCAGTGCTTGTTTTGTCAGAGCACGGATCATGCCTTGAAGGATTGTGCTGCTTATCTTCGCCAATTGGACGAGGATGACGAGTCGGATATCCTGATCGTCCCAACTCTTACTTCTGGCAGCACACCTTCAACATCTGGTTATGTGCCTATTTCAACTTCAAGCTTTGAAGGGTATGATGTGGACACAGTCACCAGATGTGTGGATGATCTAGGATCTGACACGACTGAGCCCATCTCCCCTGTCCATATATCACCATGCATGAATTTGATTCTTTGTGAGGAATCGGTGCTTAACATTTATCCAAGCACTATTCCTCCCCCTGTTGTGCATACTACTATAATCGTCTCAGACGACATTATTGAGGATGTGTCGCAGGATGAGGCTAGCGATCTATGTGTTATGCTTGTTCCTATGGAGGAGGACAACCTTCTAGGTGAAGAGGAGCTTTCCTCAGCACCGGTAGAGGAAGTCTAACTCTTGGGCATGGCCACTGTTGATCCCGCCGAACCTTGTAGCATTGATGACAATGCAAACATTATTTTACTTTCCCAACCTGATGGGAGTGAGACCAGGACCACTCCCCCGCTTGATTTTTGTTTAAGTCATTCTTCTTGTTTATTTCTTGATCCCCTTTCTTCGTCTGAGCCTGTGCAGGTTGAGTCTTCACAGGTACTTCAGGAGGACTTGGAGCATGATGCTCAAGTCATTGATATGAGCATTCTCTTATGTGAGGAGGTTGATCCCCCCTCCGTAGAGGAAGCTCCACTCATTGCCTTCTCCTCCTGCTGCCTCCCTGGAGATGATACCTTGCTGGGCAAGGATTTATTTTGTGGTGAGACGAGTGAGGACCAACATTCCTCCTCTTCTTACTTCCTATTTCCTCTACCTGTGTTAAGCAGGTATTATTATTTAGGTAGAGGGGTAACTGTTCTGTCTCCATATCGGTACCCGCTACCGACACGCATATTAGAACAATTACCTGTTCATTTTCTCTTTCATACGCCCATTAGCTAGAACTGTTATGTTTTTAAATAAGTCGTGCTGGGATGACAATAACCCCAGTAGTTATCTTACTTTTTCTTGTCCTTTATTTTATCGCCCACTCTAACGAGTTAGTTAGGTGTTATTTTAGTTTTCTTGTGCGGAGACCACCCTTTGCAGGTATTTTCTATTTGTGAAGGCGGTGGTCGTGATTCTTCGTAGAGCTTCACTACAGGCTTTCAGAATGCTTTCTTGCTGAGCATTGGGTGCCCTCTTTCCCTAACTTTGTTTTAGAATATCTTAATGCATAGTTTAAGTCTGGGGGAGATATTTTTGTGTACCCACTCACGTGCACATTTATTCAGCATGCTAGAAGTCTTATTTCAAATATTTTTGTTCATTTTGTCTGCACACAAAGCACCCACTTTTGAGCGAGCTAAATTATATGTGTATTTCCGTTCATACTTATTTTGGTTGGACTGTGAAATAGGATGTTAGCTTAGGAATTGCAATTCGGAGTATAATGTTGACTCTTGTAGTGCTCTAGTCGCATCCGCATGCTTCCATAGAAATTTGAGTAAAATTAGACTATCTCTATGCTTTTAATTTACAATTAGTATTCTTGCGTAATCTTTGATTTACTTTACTCATTTGGTGAATGTGACTGAAATTTACGGTAGCACGGTGTTGTGTGTAAGCGAGCGCTAGTTGTGTGTTGCTCGAGTCGGAAGGAAGGTTTACCTTTCTCGTGGGCTAAGAACTTGCCCCAAGCGACTCTTGAAGCATGGGTGACAGCAACTCATCTTGTTAAATATGATGTAGGCCTTTGTTTGGGCTAGTTTGAGCCTTGTTTTCCATGACCCATGCGCTTACCTTTGCAAGCCAAGTTTGTGCCTACCCCTCCTTTGTTTCAGCTCCTCTTTCAATCACCAAAGCCTGAAGCTTATCCAATTATCGCAACCAAAAATGTGTTAACTGAAATTATATTTCATATTTGGATGTGATACTTGGAACCTTTGCGATGTGAAAGAATGATCTATATTATTTGCTGAACTTCTTTTTGTAAACCAACCGGGGATAAAAGAAAAAGAAAAATAAAGAGAATAATGAAGTTAAAAGAAAAAAAAATTAGAATGAAAAGAAATCCCCTTGAGCGTAATAGAAAATTCAGTTGGTATTTGCTGGAGTAGGCTGTGTGCACACCCAGTTTTCAAGCTAAGTCTGGGGGTGTGTCACACTAGCATCGCTTGTGGTCTTGTTTTGTGTTCAGCGTTATCCTTAGACTCAATTGGGTTGCGTAGCCATCTCGTTTATCATTGAATATCATACCGTAACCTAAGCCCCATTATAACCGTAAAGCCCTATTGATTTAACTTGTGAGTTTGCTAGCGCCGTGGAGAGAGTGTAACCGGGCAAGCTTATGGTTCTCATCGTTGATGGATTTCAGCGGAGTTATTCCCTAATTCTGGTCTTTCGCAACACCCTCCTGAGTGGCTTGTTTACTTTCACACCGGGCACGACCGTATAAATTCTTCACGAATCACCATCTGAGTACAAATAAATCTCTATTTACGCATTTTTACTTTTGTAAATTTGTTAGTATAGTTAGAATCTTCTTTTACAGAATTTTTATGTGCATATGTATGATACTTCGCATCTTACTCTGTCTTTGCAATTTTCTACTCTAGCTACCTTTTTCATACTCCGCCGGATTTGTTTGCTCGGGACGCGCAAACAGGTAAGTCTGGGAGTGTGATGATTCCCTATTATATACATATTTTCGGACTCATTTAGGCTAGTTTTCCTGCATTTGTACTTCAGTCTCGTCAATATTTCTTCCATTCATGCTTTTATTTGAAGTACATGTCTTTGCCTATTTTTGTGTGCAATTGCGCACTTTGTTGTTGGGGGTAAGCACTTCGTGCTCCCCATCGTATTTTCTGTATTTTTGTGCTGCTGGAAGTATTTCCCCAGTTTGTGCTTGAGCTGTAAATGAGGGTTGATCCCCATTGTGCTAGAATTCATTTCTGTATGTATCGCATGATCGTGCGTTTTCTTGGCGCACGGTCAATTGCGGTCGTGCGTTCATGATGCCCAGCAAAATGGAGCCTCAGAGTTTACTCGTGCGTTTTGACGCACGGGCGGGTTAGCCTGTGCGTGAGTAAAATGCACGGGCGCATTCCTTCTTCTCCTGCACACTTGCTACACTTAAGTATAGCACGGTCCACGCACGGTCGTGCATTCGACCGTGCGTGACCAAATTTCTGATGTTTTCCTATAAAAGCTACATCTTCAACCTAAATCGGGAGAGTTTCGTACACGCCGCACAGCAGCGCTGATTTCGCCATCTCCACTAGGGTTTCGTCCCTTTGGCCTCCTCCTTCATCCTAGAGCTTCAAGGGAGATCTAGCTGCCATTACCTTCAAGCAATAGGAAGTTTGCAACCTCTACCGGATCGTGAGACGAAGAAGACGGGTTCATTGGAGAGTCGTGACAGCTCTCTCTACCCCGGACGTAGTTGTGGACCGAGCTTGGACGTGGATTGACAACCCGGCAATTCCAACCGTGAATCTACAACAAGCCTTCGGATTCGGTCGATTTCTTGCCTTGTTCTTCTCTTATTGATGTGTATGTAGTTAGATCTAAATATTATGATGAAGTGGCACAAAAACTTGTTTGTATTTCTATATTTCATGTCTATGTGAAATGCTTTTGTGGTTTATGTGATTTGAGGAGCGCCCCATTCCATCCTCCATCCCACCGTCGCGTTCGTTTGCCGCACTAGCAATTGCTAGTGGCGTGCTTGTCGAAGAGGTGCTTGCGAACCTCATTCCGTTTGCCTACTCGTCCATCCGCCCTTACGAAGTAGCGCGCTCAAGGCCTACGTAGTTTTCATCCCGCCTGGCGAAGCATTGCATAGCGACATTGCATAGGAGTAGTTATAGTTTTTTCTCTTTATTTTCCACAATCCAAAACCCCCGCTTCCGCATCCATCAGACTTAAAGGACTTCAATCTCAAGTCCTTCCTCAATAGATAACTCCACCTTACTGTGTTCCTTCGAGATCGATACTTGGGGATTCACTCCCATATTTTATATTACTTGAACGATCAGTACACTGCCGTTTCGTGCCGCAGTCTTGCTACCGCCTATAGCGGTGTGCTAAGATTTGCGCATCAGTTACTTCTTGCTCGCTCTTGTGCGAGGGAACTACATGCGTGTGGTCTGTGAGAGCCCCACTCGCTGTTCGCTCTCACTCGGGGTGTCGCACCTGGCTTGCTCTCGCGCTAGACTTCTTCCTATTGAAGCTTGACCCCGGCTTGGTTCTGTTTTCTGGCTCTAGGCGAACCCGAGGTTGTACACAATCCCCGCTCTTCGCGAGTCTTAAGCTAAACTCGCGAAGAATCATCCAACCCTCGACGGTTGCTGGACGGATGCTGACCTGGCAGGAACCTTTTGGTGGGGCCCAGCCTCCCTGACCGTAGTTGATGGGTTCCCCGCTTCCTCCTTCACCAATTCTCGTCGCTCCGTACTGTAGCTGTCTGAGGATGCCTATTTCCGAAGAGACCAGGGCTCGCATCAACGCGGCGTGAGCCTTTGAGCACGCGACCCTCGCCAAACCTGCTCCTTGGGCCCTGAAGCCGTCTTCTCCAAGAATGCTAAAAGCGAAATCGGTCCGGCGCCAGGGTGGGAAGGAAGGATCCCTAGCCTTAGACCCATCACCTGACCTTCTGCTCGCAGACCAGGTACTCGGGTCTACAAGTTGACCCACCTCCTTTTCCTGCTGATATATACCTTTTTTCTTTCAGGCCACGCTTCTATCGGGGAACCTGACGGATGAAATCCGAGTGGATGCTCGCCCTGTTACCCCTCGGGGAGGCGGCGTGGAGATCCTGGGCCTGGACGTCCCCGTCCTTCACTCGTCTTCGCCTCAGCACCGTAAGCCTTCTCGCACAATTCTTCGATGAACTCCCCGTGTTGACATGTTGACCTTGTCTCTCGCAGATTCTCCTCTCGCAACTTCCGATGGATGAGCCGCTCCACCGCTCTCGCAACCTCCTCCAAAGACAAATGTCTATGTCCCGGGGTATACCCTTCTGGACCACGTGAATCCTGAGAATTCGCTTCTGGGGCGCCATCCAAGGTGAGGGCCCCGCACTTCACCTCTCGGGCTTAGGTAAATCGGTGACCCTGCCCCACGGAACTCCCTTCCAGGGGCGGCCCAGCTCTTCTCGTGCACATCAGGGTAAGGCAACTCCCAACTCGCTCGATTGGCCCAAACCGGTCAGCTATCGATCTCTCTCTTCTTTCTGCTGACCTCTCCCTCTCGCGAGCCTTCCCGAGAGTTCCAGTGACTTTGACTTGGGGGAAGAGGAGTTGTCGCCCCTTCCATTGCCGGAGGAGATTGATGCCTTCCTCGGCGACCCGCTAGATCCAGTGACGATGAAGAGGCGAACCTCAGAGCTTTTCCAAAAACATGGGCGAATGTTGCAAAACCTGTACAGCCAGGTGAAGAAAGACAGGGAAGCGGCTGAAGAGCAAATTGCCTCGTTGGGGGATGAATGCGCTCGGATCCAAGCGCAACTACTGCAAGATTCTCGCGAGAAGGTTACTTCTCCGGGGGTGCACATCGCGTGGGTGATAGACCATGCTCGCTTGATTCAGCACGAGGCCCGCGCCGCCCAAGCGTATCATTATCCTAGGAGACCGCCAAGTTCGGGGGTGCGAGGACGAGGCCGATGGAAATGGTTCCAATACTGACCCCCCCCCCACCCCCCTCCCCCCCCCCCCCCCCCCCCCCCCCCCCCCCGTACTCGCGTTCCTTCTCTTCACAATAATTTCCCTTTCTTGTTTTGGTATATCTAGATGATTTATGCCCCATAGTGGTGATCCGAACACTTCTTGCCCGCCCTCGCGAGCTCTTCTTATTTGGATTTGTTTTTTAATAATACCGCATCATATTTGCCTTTTCTTTTTATTCACATTTATGCTGCCCTTGTCGTGCCTACGTATTCGCCTAGCTGACTATATGCGCTTCTTAATTAGTCCTTCTCTGCCTCTTATCGTTCGAGCACGTGACCCGCAAGGGCTCGGCTAACGTGCACGGGCTCGCCCCCCTTACTCACAGCGTTGTTTTTTATTGTTTGCAAGTCAATATTTCCAGGTTTGTCACAAGTGATTCTGAGAGAGGGAGGCTCTCATTTCGAGGTATATCATAATGCGCTTTTGCTAACCGCACCCTCCGGCGCTTCGATTACTCCCCGCCGCCTTGTTTTTTCTATAAATAGGGCTGGCATTTATGGCTAACTTCTGCTCCGATCATCTTCTCCCTTCTCCTTCCTGCCTCCTCGCTCTCGCCACCTCCTCTTTTTGTGCTCGCCTCTCTCTTTGCAGGAAAACAATGGGCGACGATAATGCGGACACCGAAGGCCGGGCTAAGTGTGCCTGGACTTTTCGCGAGCACATTTTCCTGAACTGCTCGCTCACGGAGAACGAGCATCACCTGGTCATGGCGAACTATATTTCGCCAGGATTTGTCGCTCGGCTACCTACGAACGAGGATGCGATCAACTTTACCTTCTCAGATGAGCTTGCCATCCCAGTGGCTCATTTTGAGGAGGGCTTGCGATTGCCCTTCTGGCCAGAGATTAGCCAGATACTCGCTCCTCCCTTTCACTTTCCCGCTGCATACTCGCGTGAAGTTCTCGTTTAACCGTTTTTTGCGAACCCCTCAGATACTCAAATATTTTGGCGTGATCCCGGGTCAGCTGACCCCCAACGCCGTTGCTATGCTGGTAGCCTTCGCGTGCTACTTGCGAGAGGAGCGGGTAGAGTTCAGCCTACCCATCTTCCGCAAATTATTTTCTTTCAGGGTGAACAAGGACGGGACTGCTTTTCTCGTGAGCAGCCATGCCAAAGTCCAGGAGACGGTCAACAAGAGCCATTATTGGCCCCAAATATTCATCATCGTGAAGGTTCCATTCGGCAACGTTCCCTTCTCGCCCATCCAATGATCCAAAGCCACCTACCGCCCCCCGACGCTCGGCGGCCACGAGGCCGATCTCTTTAAGCATATGTCGACCAACTTCGAGGTGGTCTACCTCAGGAGAAACGTCGACTCGCTTCTTCCCGTGCCTCCAGGAGAGGGTTTGACTCGCGTCAGCTCCACTAATTCTTGCATTACTTCTTCTTTTTCTAACTCAGATTGCTTCTTACTCATAGGAGAGCGGGACCTCCCTCTCAACCCCCCTAACGCAAAGGGGGCATATCCCGCCTGGCCTTCAGCTTGCCACCTCTGCTGCCGAGCTCTGCCGAGAGCCTGCCCCACTTTGACCGCGTCCTCTCTTAAACGTGCCGCTCCTGCGAGCCGCGGGTCGAAGTCTCTATCCCCCCCCCCCCCAAAGAATTCGAAGATGCTTCCTCCGTCTAAGAGGAAGGGGGTCCTCGAGGTCCCGTCCAGGAGAGATCGCCCAGCGACCCGGCCCAAGGAGATGGTGCCCAGCGAGCCCTTTGCGGCAGTGGCCGGCACCTCGAAGGTGCCTGCTCCGACACACCGCCGGAACTATGGATTAGGGGTCAAGCATTTGGACGAGTCCAACGCGCCTCTGCTGGTGTGGGACAAGGAAGCCAACCGGGCCTCGATATTGACTCTCCTCCCCTCCTGGGTGGAGGAGGATACGATTGGTGGCGACGCTTTCGCCCTGTCCTTCGGCGGGCGGGAGGACGCGAAGGAGTTCAACTCGATGACCTCTCGGGTACTCACTCATGAGAGCGTGCGGTCACAAGTCCGCTCTCTAGAGCTCGCTCATATGCTGGGTCGGCGCAACTTCCAGCTGGAGAGGAACTCGGAGGAGCTCACGCGCGAGCTGAAGATCGCCGTAAAGGAGATCGCGCGCCTGAGGGAGGAAAAGAGCTCCGAGGCTCTGCGGGAAGCGTTGAAGGCTGCGACCGAGGAGGTGGCCGACCTCAAAGAAAAACTAGACGTCTCGGATGGTCTCGTCGCCAGCCTCCAGGGTGGGATGGTGAGTTTTTTGTTCATTGGCTACCCTTTCTTATCCTTCCATACTCGCGCCTAAATCTTTCTCTTGCAGGATGTTGAGACTGCCAGTGAGCTCCTTACTCGCAACACCGACCTGGCGCAACAAGTAGAAGGGTTGAAAGCCTTGAACCTCGAACTGGTCCAGGCCGCCCTCCCGCCCAGTCCTAGGTCGCTGAAGGCCAAACAACTGGAACATAAGATAGAGATGCGAGAGGGAGCGCTTCATGCGGCGACGTTCGCCTTCCGCACCCTCAAGCGGTCTGGCCTATTCACGGCGGAGGCGGCGGAGCTCACCTTGGAGGACTTGATCCGGGAGATGTTCTTGCCTACCACACCCTCCGAGAGGAGCGAGGACGAGCAATCTGCGGATGAGTCATGATTTTTAGTGTTTTGATTTTCTTTGACTTTTTTGGCTGGCGTGAACGCTACGGAACTCTGTAAAACTTTTGGACAAAAATAGAAATAATATATTTCTCACCTGTTAATTGTGTGCTTGCTGTCTCTGTGTATGTTTTTCCTTTATTCATTTCTCTTGCTCCTGTCGTTATTAGCACGATGCTCATAGTGTTCGCTCTCGCCTATCTCTCGGTCGCTTAGCTCAGGCGTTTAACTCGCAATTTATCTCCGCTTTCTCGCCCTTCTGTTCTCTCAGGGGTCGCGGTTTCTTGGGATCCTCCGTCGCATCTCCCTCCTGCGAGGAGTACGCCTTCTACCCTTTAACCTTTGCGAGCGAGACTTTTGCCTTGGCTTCTTTCATAGTCTTAAAGGTCGAACAACTTCTTCCATGTCCAACACCTCCGTGTCGGAGAGTACCCAGCCTGCCTATCTGGGGCGGCTATTCCTTTGATGTGAGGACTCTGTTGCACGAGGCGACTCTCGCCTTACGCGAATGAGTCGGGTTGTCTTCCCCTATTATGCGAGTTCGTCTCCATCTGGTGAGTGAGACGGCCTTCTTCTGGTGTAACTTGACCCCTGTCCCGCAGCCTACCTATTTTCTCATGCTTGCTTTACTAGCCCCTCCAGAGATCAACCTGACCTACCGTCTATGAGAGCCCGGCAGCGGAATCGATCTGGGGCATTCCAGCACCAAACCTTTGTCACCTTGCCAGCCTCTCCAGAGATCAACCTGACCCACCGTCTATGAGAGCCCGACAGCGGAATCGATCTGGGGCATTCCAGCACCAAACCTTTGTCACCTTGCCAACCTCTCCAGAGATCAACCTGACCCACCGTCTATGAGAGCACGACAGCGGAATTGATCTGGGGCATTCCATCACCAAACCTTTGTCACCTTGCCAGCCTCTCCAGAGATCAACCTGACCCACCGTCTATGAGAGCCCGACAGCGAAATCGATCTGGGGCATTCCAGCACCAAACCTTTGTCACCTAGCCAGCCTCTCCAGAGATCAACCTGACCCACCATCTATGAGAGCCCGGCAGCGGAATCGATCTGGGGTATTCCAGCACCAAACCTTTGTCACCTTGTCAGCCTCTCCAGAGATCAACCTAACCCACCGTCTATGAGAGCCCGACAGCGGAATCGATCTGGGGCATTCCAGCGCCAAAGAACTTGCCACTAGCCAGCCTCCACAGAGATCAACCTGACCCACCGTCTATGAGAGCTCGGCAGCAGAATCGATCTGGGGAATTCTAGCACCAAACCTTTGTCACTTTGCGAGCCTCTCCAGAGATCAACCTGACCCACCGTCTATGAGAGCCCGACAACCGAATCGATCAGGGGCATTCCTGCACCAAACCTTTGTCACCTTGCCAGCCTCTCCAGAGATCAACCTGACCCACCGTCTATGAGAGACCAGCAGCGGAATCGATCTGGGGCATTCTAGCACCAAGGAACTTGCGGATTTTTGTCTAGAAACAATCACATATGCTATAAGAAGAGAAAACATACAGCTAGTTATAAAAACTTTAAGGGTAAAATCGTTTCAAGTCATCCCCACTCCTGGCCCGGCCGAGATGTACCCCTTCCGCATCCTGGAGATGGTACCCTCCCGACTTGAGCACTTTGATTACAATGTAAGGCCCCTCCCAATTGGGCTCAAGCTTACCTACAACGACACCTCTTCCTGTCGCATCTACCTTCTTCAGGACCAAGTCCCCCCTTTCAAATTGTTTTATTCTGATGTGTTGGTCAAAGTACCTGGCCATCTGCCTTTTGACTTCCTCCTGCCGAACAGTAGCGAGGTCTCGGAGCTCTTCTACCAGGTCCAGGGACAACCTTTGCTCTGCATCATTTTCCACTAACCATTCTTCATCCCCTTCGCCCGCGGTGATCACCCTGTGGGTTTTCACCTCGAACTCTATCGGGAGGACGACCTCGGACCCATGAGATAGTTTGAAGGGGGTCTCCCATGTGGCCGTGTTTGGAGTAGTCCTCAAGGCCCACAGGACCGAGGGCAGCTGCTCTACCCAGTTGCCCCTGAGATTCCCCACTTTCTTTTTGAGCAGGTTGACAATTATCTTGTTCGCTGCCTTCACCTGACCATTACTCCTCGGGTGGTGGACCGACGCGAACCTAAGGTCTATGCCGAGTTGGGTGCAGAAATTAACAAACTCTTTGTTGGCAAATTGTGGTCCGTTGTCCGTCACTATGGCCAATGGGAGCCCGTGCCTGCAAATTATCTCCCCCCACACAAAATTTCTTACCACTTGGGATGTTACCTTCGCCAGCGCCTTTACTTCTACACACTTGGAGAAATAATCAATCATTACCAATAGGAACTTCCTTTGGCCACTAGCTTGTGGGAAAGGACTTACTAGGTCCAAACCCCATATAGCGAAGGGCCACGGGGCTGTGATGGTCCGGAGCCTCTGAGCTGGGAGGAGTTGGAGTGGAGCATAGAGCTGACACTTTGAACATTTTATTGCCAACTCTGCCGCATCCTTGCTGAGGGTAGGCCAAAAATAGCCTTGTCTCAACACTATCCCCTTCAGAGTTCAGCTCCCGGAGTGACTGCCACATTCCCCTGAGTGGATTTCTTCGAGAACTCTCGGGACCTCCTCCTCTGATACACAACGGGCCAGGAGCCCCGAGAGTGTTTTCCTGTATAGTCCTCCTGCATGTAAGGAATAATAATCCGACTTATATCTGAAGCATCGTTTATCTACGTCCCCTTCAGGGAACTTTCCCGATGCCAGGAAGGTGACAAAGGGATCCATCCATGATGCTCGCTGATCCACCTCCATCAGCTCCCCTTCCTCGATGGAAGGTAGGAAGAGTTTCGATATTGTCCCCCCAGCTCGAGGGCCAAACTTAGCTAGGAGGTCCGCCGTGGTGCTCTCCTCCCTTGACACATGCTTGATGGAGAAAGTGTGAAATTTCCCGATGACCCCCTTGGCCTCCTCCAGGTAGCATTGGAGGGTTGGCTCCTTTACTTCAAATTCTCCCCTGACTTGGCATGCCACCACCATGGAGTCCGTTGAGACCTCCACGTCTTGTACTCCCAGCTCCCGGGCCAGTCGCAGGCCCGTTATCATTGCCTCGTACTCGGCCTGGTTGTTGGTAATTGGAAAATGGATGCTCAAGGCTTGCTCAATCTTTGTCCCTTGGGGGCTTATTAGGATGATTCTGTTGGAACATGGTCTTCCGCATCTCCTAGGTTTGAGAATAACAAATCCTATGTGTATTTGATCTTGTGTGTTTAAGTGTGCAGGAAAACAATGTCCACGTGACTCAAGGATGGTTGTCCCCAAAATTGAGGCCAGAATTCCAACATGGCCACTAGCGCCGACGATAGCGATAACGCCTGGCGCTAGCGATGATTAACGCAATTCTGGCGGCTTATATAGAAGGAGCTAGCGCCCGGCGGTAGCTACTAGCGCTGGCGATAGCATGGCGCACAAGAGGCATAGAGCAAAATATTGCCGCAGATTGAAGATCCTGCCGCGCAAAACATTACTTAATCAGGGATAGCGCCCGGCGGTAGCTACTAGCGCTGGCGGTAGCATGGCGCACAAGAGGCATAGAGCAAAATGTTGCCGCGGATTGAAGATCCTGCCGCGCAAAACATTACTTAATCAGGCATAGCGCCGACAGTAGCGGTAGCGCCGGCGGTAGCGCTTTGGCTATAAAAGGACCCCCTCTCCTCTTGTTTTCGTGACACCTATTGCATACCCCTCAGAGAGAGAGTGATAGAATTCCAGAGGCTTGTCTTGGCCGAAATTTGAGGTCCCAGCGAAGCTCTGCCAACTTCTGAAGGAGGATTCCATCACGCCGAATCCAAATGAAGTCTGCTTCGACAAACGTTGATTCTCCAGCGGATCTTCGCCTCCACTTTCAGAAGTTCATCTTAAGGGAGTTTTTATTATTTTATTTATCTATCTTTCTTTGTAAACGGTAGTGAAATCGCCTCGTGTTGGCGACTAGGTCTGGGGTAAGGACTTAGGGCTGAAATTCGCCTCGTGTTGGCGACTAGATCTAGGCTAGGTCTAGGGGGTGCTCGAGGCCACATCCGGGGAAGGATTGGCTAGAGCGGCTTGAGGCCGAATCCGGGAAGGAGAAGGCTAGGGCCACCGGTTCGTGGGGAAGCGAGTCGGGATAGAAAACGAAAAGAGTTTTTATTATTCGCCTCCGATCTCTAGCGCCATTGAGATCAAGTTTTGTAAAACTTATTTAATGTCAATAAAGCTTGTCTCTCTTTTTGTTTTACTTGACTTCTTGTTTTAATATTGCAATATTCCAAAGTTTTTCTAAATAAAATCTAAAGTTTTTGAAAAACCCTTATTCACCCCCCCCCCCCCTCTAAGGGCGCCGACCGATCCAACAAGTGGTATCAGAGGAAGGTTATTCCAAATCGGCTTGACAACCGGGAATAATGGCGTCTCATGATCTCGCTTCTACTAGTGGGGTAAATCTTTATGAAGAAGAAAAATCTCCTAAACCACCTTTATTCGAAGGGAAAATTTATAAAGGGTGGAAATTATTAATGGAAAAATTTATTAAAAGCTTAGATATCAATGCATGGGATATAGCAATAGTTAGACCAGCGGATGAATTAAATAAAAAAGAACGTCAACTAAATGCAAAAGCCAAACATTATTTATTTTGTGCTCTATCAAATGAAATTTTCAAATTAATATATTGTTTTTCTAGTGCATACAAAGTTTGGCAATTTCTTGAAGAAATGTATGATTTTCCTCTCGCAGGTATAGATCAAACACAGGAGGAGAAGAACATACAAGCATCCACTACTATTCAAGATGATCTCTCTCGTTACAAAGCCATGGAAATCATGGAAACTAACTTGGAAAAAGAGAGCAATAAATCAAAAGAAAAAGAAGATGAAAATTCATCTATGATGGAGGAAGGCGCAAAAGATAACGAAGGAACTTCATGCACACATTTTGCCTCTACCAAAAGCGCTGTAAGAAAGTCAAAATCTTCTTCTTGTGTGATAACTTCCATTTCTAGTTTCAATATACTAAAAATTGTTAAACGTAAGATCAAGAAATTGAAAATTACTAATAAAAATTTACGTTTAGAAAATAAGAGATTAAAAACTAATGTTAATTTAGAATCTAATTGTGATGTGGTTTCACCATCTTGTCCTTTACTTGAAAACACAAAACCTTGTTTTGATTGTGATAATTTTAAGGAAAAACTTAAGGAACTTGAAAAAGAAATTATTTGTATAAAAGAACATAATGAAAAATTATCTTTAGAAAATTGATCTTTAAAAGGTGATTGTGCTACATGCAAAAGTTATAAAATTGAAATTGAAGAGATGGATGAAACATTTGAGGAATACAGAAATGAATACCAAAACCATATTGATTCAATTGTTTCTACTCTTAAAAATAACACAATTGCGTATAACAAAGCTAGACATAACTTGAAACTTAAGAACAATGAATTAGAAACTAAAATTATCTTGCTTAAGGAAATCTTAAAGAAAAATTCTCAATATCAAACAAACTCTAAAAGCAAGTTAAATATGATATCTCAAAATATGAATAAACCAAACAATGGGAATAAAAAACATCAAAAGATTGTAAATGAAATTCCAAAACACTATCATCATCATCATTTACAGTATCAATCTTCTCCCAACGAAAAATTAAACGTTCACAAATTTCCTATGAAAAATACCTTCAATAATCATTACAATCATAATCATCAATATAAAGATTATCATAATGGAAATTTGACATATAAGAATAACATTAAACCAAAGTATGAATGGAGACCCATTCTTAAGAATAACGCACTAATGTCAAAAGAAAGGGTCCACTCATCACTATATCCCCAAAAGCAAACACGATTTATTTGGGTACCCAAAGGAACCGTCACACCCGGTCGTCTTTGGATACCTAAATCTCTCATTCATTAGTATCCCATCATTTGCATGAAGTAGAAATCAACTAAAAATGAAATATCACTTCTCTACTTCATGATATGCTTAAACTTTTGTTTTTGTTTATTTTCTTTTGTTTTGTTTAAACTAACATGATATGATCACTCTATAAATCTTGTGATATGACTGTCATATACCATAATTCATAAATGAATCAATAAAAGTGAATTAAAGTCATATCATTCTGTTTAGTGATCTACTTATCCTTTTTATTTTTACCTTCTAAATCCAATACCTTTTAAATGTCTTGAATTATGAATTGTAAATTGAAATTATTGCCAAGACTAATGATAATATTTTAATGGATTTAAATGGTTTATTAAAGGGCTTAGGCTAAAGATTAAAATGCGAAATTGTTGATCTTGTTTTGTTGATTATGTTAGCCCTTATAATGAAGAAAAATATTTTCACAAAATGCATGATTAATCCGCATCCAAACTCATCATCCTAGCATCACTTTTTGGTTTATGCTTGTGTATCTATGCTAGGTACAACATTTATGATGTTATGTGATTTGAAATCATAATAGAATACTAAAATTCCATCAAACACATAGTTTAAGGATTAATCATTAGAACATATATCATTTGGCTTATTCAAACATGATATCTTGTGCTTACATTTCCTATCAGTTTCAATTTACATTATATTGATAAATATGAGTCTTAGAAAAATGAAAATGAAAATATAAGAAAATATACATCATGCGTTGACAAGTCATACACTAAATCGCTAATATTTCATGTAATTTGCACTATCAAAACATCTCCTAAAAATCTGATATTTCAGCATGGAACTGCTATTAGGACACTTAATCAAAATCAATAATTAAAATATTCAAAATCACAAAAAAATTGTTCACTGTTTCCAGCGCTAGCGCTACCGCAGGCGCTAGTGTCAATGTTCAATTTTCTGTGATTTTAAAATTTTGAAAATTTTCTAAAAATATTTTAATTTATATTTTCTACTTAGTTTTGCACTTCTGTTTTTCTTTATTTTTTAAAAAATCAAATATAAAACTACAAAAACCAAATTACAAAAAATATGTTTTTTTCCTGTTTTTGTTTTTGTTGTTTAAAAGTCTATTTTTATGCAAAAATCAAATACAAAAATACAAAAGCAAAAATTACAAAAATATGCTTGTATTTGCTAAAATCAAAATACAAAAATATAAAACACTAAAACTATCAAAAATACTGTATGGACTTTCCTGTGATAATCAAGCATATTTAATCTATTATTTAGAAATTCTACAGTGTTGCAATTTATCTTTTCAAACTACTTGGACATTGTCTTTCTTCATGCTTTGATATATCTATTCAAATGTGCATCAATTATAGTTTAAAAGTTGTGTAGGATCAAGCTTAGCATTCCTCTAAGTATGAGAAATGTTTTATGTTTGATAATGATATTTATTCACTCACCTTTTTTTTGCATTGTCTACATATGTATTTAATCTAAAAATGCTTGTGTATGTTTTGTATTAGTACAAATAAATTAAAATTGCACAAGTATCTTACCTACACTCCTTTATTTTGCACTCTTAAAAGTTAAGAAAAGTGGTTTATTTCTTTCAAAAATTATAATGGTTTGCAAAAACAAGTGTATTCGGAGAACTTTATACAAAAAAAAAATCATAAATTAACAAAGATAACTCCACCAAGCACTACTTGAACTTCCTGATAAGTCTTAATAAGCATTGTGAGGTTGAGCACCTTGGAAAGAATAGTAAAGTGTCTTGTGCAAACCATAGCCTTCTTTCAAAATAAAAAACACTTACTCTTAAGTACACCGGATCACTAGTCTCAAAATTCAAAATAAAATATGTGATCCCCCAAGCACTACTTTGCACCCTGATAAATCTTAATGAGCATTGTGTGTGCAGAACACCTTGGTAGTTGTACTTTTTATTGTGCATTAAAGTGTGTGGAAGTAATCTTATTTGTGTTTTATTGTGCTCGTACTTTACATATATCTTGTATTTTTGATTAAAACATTTGTTTACATTACTCAAAAATACACTTATGTGCACATCATTATCTTCCATAATACTTCTTCTCATGAGTATTGGATCCTAATGCTAATTCTATATTACCTTTTATTTATGAAATGCACTAGATAACCTAGCATGTGTTTCTATAATGTTTGGTATGATTTGAAATTGTGAATTGAAATAACATTGTAGTAATCTATTTGTGATAATATTATTTCATGCTTGGTTATTTTTGTCAACCATAAAAGATTTTCATTGAAACATGATTTACATAAACATCTTCTTTTTGAAATTAAACTCATATATCTTTTTATGGATTATTCTTGATTACAATAAGATGTTTCATTTATTTCTACAAGTCTTCCGCATCATCACCATATAACTTTTACCTTGCACTTTCATGCTTATATCAAGTCTTAAATCTCAATTTTTTTCTTAAAAACAAGTGGTAGACTTGCTTGGTAGAATTTATATTGGTTGTTCTAACACGCATATCATTTTTATAGTAACAAACTCTGATTTATTTCAATATAAACGTGTATGCTAAACGCTCTTCCAACAAGTGAAACATTGCTAAAAGGATGTTGTTTCTTTCTTCCAAAATGCTTCAACTCTTATCTTTATAAAGTTAGTTTTGAAACTCAAAAACATCTCCTTTTTAACTTAAACTCTTATTTAGTATTATGGTGTTTCTTTTTCGAAATCTTCCGCAATGCTCAAACTCTGATACATTCATGAATTTCAATATAGCTAAGTAAGTTTTATTTCAAAAAATTCAATTATGATTCTTCCCATTAGATTTAAAAGCTTCATGTTTCAAAAAACTATTATCCGTGACTTCATATCTCACCATAGCGGGGGCGTAGGGTTGTAGAAATTAGATAAACTTATCTTTAGTCATGTCTTGTCCTTAACCGGGGAGGGTTCCAGTGGGGCCTTGCGAGGCACTGGGGGGAAAGAGTGCTAGGTTGAGTTTTATCTAGTGTTTTCATATGGGACTAACACCCCAACCTATGGCATGTTTGCAGCTCCTCATGCCCATCCGTCACTTAGTACGGGGCTAGGGTGTAGACATATTGTCTGGGTAGATTGGTTATTTGGAAATCCTTATTTTTATGCTTAAAACTTTTATATAAAGGGAAAATCATTACTTTTTTATGCTAAAAACTCTGATTTCCTTCTATGAAAAATTTTGTAATGCTTATAACTCTGATCTATTTAAATGAAAAACAATCCTAAAACTCTTTATCATTTACTGAAAAAGCTCGATCATGCCTTCTCTTTTATTTACACATTTTTAGTGCTTTGTTTCCCTACCCACTTTTGCTAATAACAAAGGGGGAGAACTAACATGATAAATATAACCCCTATCAAAAACCCAACATGACAAATTAAGATGATAGCTTACATATTAGGGGAGCATTCACTCAGGGGGAGCATGTATTTAGGGGGAGCAATTCTAAATGCTAAAATCAATAATTATCCTAAAGTCATCACTCTCACACACACACAATTATAGTCTCATCATGCTTATTTATTAATGCTTTGATTTATCATTAATGGATTTGTTATTATCAAAAGGGGGAGTTTGTTGGAACATGGTCTTCCGCATCTCCTAGGTTTGAGAATAACAAATCCTATGTGTATTTGATCGCGTGTGTTTAAGTGTGCAGGAAAACAAAGTCCACATGACTCAAGGATGGTTGTCCCCAAAATTGAGGCCAGAATTCCAACATGGCCACAAGCGTTGGCGGTAGCGATAATGCCTGGGGCTAGCGATGATTAACGCAATTCCGGCGGCTTATATAGAAGGAGCTAGCGCCCGGCGGTAGCTACTAGCGCTGGCGGTAGCATGGCGCACAAGAGGCATAGAGCAAAATGTTGCCGCGGATTGAAGATCCTGCCGCGCAAAATGTTACTTAATCAGGGATAGCACCCGGCGGTAGCTACTAGCGCTGGCGGTAGCATGGCGCACAAGAGGCATAGAGCAAAATGTTGCCACGGATTGAAGATCCTGCCGCGCAAAACATTACTTATTCAGGGATAGCGTCGGCGGTAGCGGTAGCGCCGGCGGTTGCGCTTTGGCTATAAAAGGACCCCCTCTCCTCTTGTTTTCGTGACACCTATTGCATACCCCTCAGAGAGAGAGTGCTAGAATTTCAGAGGCTTGTATTGGCCGAAATTTGAGGTCCCAGCGAAGCTCTGCCAACTTCTGAAGGAGGATTCCATCACGCCGAATCCAAACGAAGTCTGCTTCGACAAACGCTGATTCTCCAGCGGATCTTCGCCTCCACTTTCAGAAGTTCATCTTAAGGGAGTTTTTATTATTTTATTTATCTATCTTTCTTTGTAAACGGTAGTGAAATCGCCTCGTGTTGGCGACTAGGTCTGGGGTAAGGACTTAGGGCTGAAATTCGCCTCGTGTTGGCGACTAGATCTAGGCTAGGTCTAGGGGGTGCTCGAGGCCACATCCGGGGAAGGATTGGCTAGAGCGGCTTGAGGCCGAATCCGGGAAGGAGAAGGCTAGGTCCACTGGTTCATGGGGAAGCGAGTCGGGATAGAAAACGAAAAGAGTTTTTATTATTCGCCTCCGATCTCTAGCGCCATTGAGATCAAGTTTTGTAAAACTTATTTAATATCAATAAAGCTTGTCTCTCGTTTTGTTTTACTTGACTTCTTGTTTTAATATTGTAATATTCCAAAGTTTTTCTAAATAAAATCTAAAGTTTTTGAAAAACCCTTATTCACCCCCCCCCCCTCTAAGGGCGCCGACCGATCCAACGGATTCCTCCTCCATAGGAGTGCTTCCCTAACGCACCATCCACCAGCATCTTCCATGCCACCGGGGGATGTGATTCATGCTCCCCAACTTCGGTTGCGTAGTCCGCCATGAAGTCCACCACCGCTTGAGCCTTTATCGACATCCTAGGCACAAACGCGATGTCGAACTCACTCAGCTCCATGGACCATTTGCTAGCCTCCCCGAATGCTCCACCCCTTCCATGACTTTGCGAAGCGGGTGGTCGGTCACCACTTTGATTGAGTGTGCTTGGAAGTATGGTCGGAGCTTCCGGGCCGATACCACCAAAGCGAAAGCCAACTTTTCTAAAATTGGGTATCGGAGCTCCGCCTTCCTCAGCACTCGGCTGATGTAGAAGATGGGGAACTGCCTCCTCCCTTCTTCCCAGACCAACACCGAACTTATTGCCTCGGATCCTACCCCCAAGTATAGTGATAGATCCTCTCCCTGTCTTGGTACCTGGAGTAGAGGAGTCTGGGTGAGTTGCCCTTTCAAAGCTCGAAAAGCTTCCTCACATTCCAAGGTCCATTCAAATTTTTTGTTTCCCCGTAGCACCTTGAAGAAAGGTGCACACTTCTCACCCGCTTTGGAGAGGAACCTACTGAGTCCGGCCAATTTTCCCGTAAGGCTCTGAACTTCCTTCGAGTTTCTTGGTGACCCCAACTCCATGATTGCTTTAACCTTATCTGGGTTAGGCTCCACCCCCGCTGGGGTGAGCAAGTGACCCAGGAACTTTTCCCGACTAGCCCCGAAGACACGCTTTAGGAGGTTGAGCTTTATCTTATACTTCCGCAAGGTCCCAAAGGTCTCTTCAAGGTCCTGTAGGTGAGACTCGAGGTCCCGGCTCTTTATCATGAGATCATCAACATAGACCTCCAGGTTTCTTCCCTTCTGCTCTCGGAAGACCCTGTCCATCATTCGTTGGTACGTGGCCCCTGTATTCTTGAGACCAAAGGGCATCATCTTATAACAATAACAACCATCCCCCGTGATGAAGGAGACGTCCTTGACATCAGGGGGGCATGCGGATTTGATGGTAACCTGAAAATGAATCTAAAAAAGACATTATAGAGAAACCGACGGCGGAATCAACCAACGCGTCGATTTTAGGCAAGGGGTAGCAATCCTTGGGGCATGATTTATTAAGTAGTGAGAAATAAATACACATGCGCCACTAACCTCCCCCCTTTTTCACCATGACTACATTGGAGAACCAGCCTAGATATTGGATCTCTGATACAAATCCTGCTCGGAGGAGCTTGCCCACCTCTTCCCTGATGGGGCCTTCCAGCTTGTCGGCGATGGCTCTCTTCTTTTGGCGGATGGGCCAAGAGCTGGGATCAAGGTTGAGACGGTGGCATGCCACGTCCGCATCAATCCCGGGCATCTCCGCCGCGCTCCAAGCGAAGACGTCCACATTCTTTTGCACGCAGGCTAGGATTTTCTCCAACTCCTCCATGTCGAGCTCTCCGCTGATTCAGACCTTCTCTACCACCCCAGCCTGGGTGGTGACCTCGAGCTCCATGACCTCCTCCATGGCCTCCAGCCGGGACTGCTCTCCCCAATCTCATTCCTTCCCCTCGCCGCTTGCGAACGCTTCGGCCTCCTCCTCCTTTCCTTCTTCTTTGATCGCCATCAGCTCTTCCGCCCTTCCTTCCTGGGCATGACCCTCTACCTCTTCCTTCTCCTCCTCTGCTTCCTCTCTGAGATCCGCCGGCTCCCCCACCTCCTGATCCCATTTCTCGGCTTCAGCTATCCAGGAGATGGTGTTTACTGCCATCACGTAGCACTGCCTTGCTACCTTCGGGTCCCCCTTACCCGAACCTGGACTCCTCCCAAGTTGAACTTGAGACATTGGTGTAAGGTGGAGGGGACGCAATGGAAAGCACTGATTAGCGGTCGTCCGAAGATGGCAATATAGCTGCTGGGGGCATCCACTATGACGAAGCGGCAATTTCGAGATTGCCCGCCCAGGACCACATGGAACCCCACTCCCCCCTCTACCTCTTTCCTCTCTCCGGAGAACCCGAACAACGGGCCATACGAGGCCAACACCCTCTTGGACTCCACCTTCATCTCATTGAATGCCTTCTTGAAGATGACGTTGATGGAGCTTCCGTTGTCCACGAGAATCCAGGACACCGTGAAGTTCTCAATGGCGGTCTGGATGACCAACGCATCGCAGAAAGGGTCCTCATGACCCGGCAACTCCCTTTGGGAGAAAGTAATTTTTTCGTCCGGGGGTGGGGATGTGGATGTCGAAGCCACGCTCCGGCGGTAGATGGTATGGAGGCTCACCTTGCGGGTTGCCTCAACCCCTACTCCCCCGTGGATCACTCTGATCCCCCCTCGGGTCCCCAAATCGATCCTATCCTCGCACCTCTCCTTCTCATCCTCCCAAGGTAGGACCTCCTCAATCCTCACTTGCTGCTGCTGACGCTGCGCCGACACTCTGGCCCTCTTCATCTCCAAGAACTCCAGGCAAGTGGCAGTCGCGTGACCTTCCTCATCATGGAAGTCACAATATGGCAATGTTATCTCTCCCCTCTCGGCCTCCGCAGTCCTATTCCCCCTTCTCCTTCCTGCTCCAGCTGCTTCTCCTCCCCCTTCTCTCCTTCCTCTTCCTCCCCTACCTCGCCTGATTGCAATGGCCTGCTGAGGTGGGGGAGGAACCAGCCTTGGACCTTGCTTCCATCCCAACTGATGGGGTCTTCCCTGACCCCCATGGAAGTTACCCCCTCCCAGGGCGTAACCTCTCCCTTGACCCTGCATTCCTCCGCCCTGCTGCCTCCATCCCCCCTCCGGGACCCGGGGCTCTTCTCCGCACCTCCTGCTGTCTGACCTCCAGCTCACTGAGCTTTGCTAGCCTCCTAGTGAGCTCCGGATTGGCCTCCTCCCCTTCGATTTCCTCTGCCACCCTCTCCATCAACTCCTCGTAGGAGACGGGGGCCTTCCTCTTCAATCCCATCTTGAAGAAACTTTCCCTCAGCCCAACCGTGAAGGCGAGCTGGAGGGCAAACTCCGGCATCTCCTGGGTGAGCAATACCTCCTCCTGAAATTGATCTGCATAGTGAGCCAACGATTCCATGGGCTCCTGCTTAACCTTAAAGAGGGACTCGACGTCCTTCTTCCTCTTCTTTGAAGTCGAAAACCACAACAAGAAGCTTCTACGCAAGTCCTCAAATGCGTAGATTGATCCAACAGGGAGTTGATGGAACCAGTCCCTGGCCTTCTCTTTTAGGGTGACGACGAAGAGCCGACACATAAAGGAATCCGACATCGGCCTGATAGAAACAGAGTCCTCGAAAGACTGCAGGTGCTGGACAGGGTCGTCCCTGCCATGGTAGTAGACCCTGTCCCATTCCCTGAACCCTTTTGGAACGGGTGCGGAAAGCACCAGCTCGCAAAAGGGGCTCCCTCCACCTGCCATTCTTTCCTGCCCCACTCGCCCCCCCCCCCCCCCCCCCCCCCCCCCCCCGAGCTCTCTCGCCAGGCTTGAGCTCGTCGGGGCCATGCTCGTGAGAGCCACACTCGCCGGAGCCGCTCCTACGGGCGTCGTGCCCACCGAAACCGCGCTCTCCTGTGCTGAGTTTGCCTGCCCCGCTCTCGCCTGCGCCTCACTCACCTGCCCTATGCTCGCCTGCCCTATGCTAGCCGGTATCGAACTCGCCGAAACTGAGCTCGACGGGCTGCCGAACAGCACTCGCCCCTCCAGGTCTTGCGCTGACCCCCCGACCACTTCCTTTTCAGCCCTTCATCCCGGGGCATCCTCGCCAACCGCTGCTGGAGGATGGAACACCTGGTCTGCCGGGGTCGCAAACTCGCTTCGCAACGCTGCGACTGCGAACCCGAGGGTGTCGAGGACTTCCCTCCTGAAGTCCGAGAACATCCTTGGCATCACCACCGGGGGTGACCCACAAAATTCCTCGCCCTGCTCTTCACCTCCTTCCATGTCCCTTTCTAGGAACTTTCTTGGACCAGCCACACTCCACGCTCACCGCACCAAAATGTTGAAACTGATTTCTCAGTCTCTTGTGAAGCTCGGGCCCTCAACAAGTTAAGGGGCAGCTAGCCCTTACTGATCCCTCAGAAGGAGCAGACTGGAGACTCAGAACTAGACTTAGACCTTAGTCACAGTGAGGAGGTCCCACTGCAAACCCGGAAGATCATTGAGCGCTTCCCCTCCCAAGCCAAAGCTGAGACTGGGCACTTTGGAGAGCTAGAGAGCTAAACCAAGGTAACCTAGGGAGGAAGAAGCTCAGAATCTTCTATCTGAATCTTCTCCCAATGTGCCCTTCAATGTCTATTTATAGTTTTTTGCTCGTGGTCTGTTAATAGCGGAATTCCGCCTTTTGATTTTACTAAATGCACCCCAATTTGGCCTGCTAACAGCCAAACTCCGCTGTTCTAAAATGCTATTGGCAGATCCCTGGGGTAGAAGAGTAAATTCACCTCTAGCCCCCTTTGCCGAGCGAGTGGTCCTTCCAGGCACCACTCGTCGACCCTCGGGCGAGTACCAACTCGCGAGTGGCCCATAAGGGCGCCACTCGCTACCCGGCCTGCTCGCTTAACTCTTGTCGCGAGTGGCCCGTGAGAGTGCCACTCGCTACTCTGGCCTATTCGCGCTCGCGCGGCTCTCGCAGCGAGTAGTCCGTGAAGGACTGCTGCCGCGCTAGTTACTTCTTGCTCGCTCTCGTGCGAGGGCACTACACGCGAGTGGTCTGTGAGAGCCCCACTCGCCATTCGCTCTCGCCCGAGGTGTCGCACCTGGCTTGCTCTCGCGCTAGACTTCTTCCTATTGAAGCTTGACCCCGACTTGATTCTGTTTTCTGGCTCTGGGCGAACCCGAGGTTGTACACATCTCTAATGATGCAGCGTGTGTAGCGATCGTGTGGAAGGTCGACTCTGAGATCATGATCAATGCCTGTCGGAGGTCATCTCATAGTCCTCGGTAAAATCTAGCAGCTCTGTCTCTATCTATAGCTGCTAAAGTCCCAACAAAATGGGCTAAGTGAATAAACTTCCGCTGGTATTCCGGCACAGTCCTCTCTCCCTGTCGGATATGTAGGAATCACTCCTGGAGAGCATCTCGGCCAGCGTCTGAGAGAAGAGCTCCAGGAAGGCTTCGGAGAACTCTCCCCATAGAATCGTGCTGAGTGGTCGCCCTCTAAATGTGGAGCGGTTGGCTGCCCTCCGCCAGTCTCGGGCATAACCCTCCAGTAAACTTACTACTAAGGACATTGTGGCTACAGTGGGGGCACATCATACCAACTAGGAGCTCATCTACTCTCTCTACCCACTCCTCCGCCTGCATGGAGGACTCGGTGCCTCGAAAGATAGGGGTCGTAGCCCCCGGAAGGTTGTCAGAAGGTCAGTGGGCACGGTGGCCTGCTGGGGTGGTCGTAGGATGACCGTCTGAAAGGTGGCCAGCAAAGCTGTCAGTGTCCGTCCCAGGTCGGTCTCCGTGAAAGGGATTGTAGCTAGAGCGGTCGGGGCTGGTGGTGGAGTGGTAGGATGGTACTGATCCCTAGAGGAAGATCTTCCGTTACTAGACTCCGGTATCTGGAGAAGCAACATACGAACATCAGTATTTGCAGAACTGACTGAAACGGAAGTGGAAAGCGTGTGCGTGTACTATTGTGCAGTTTAGGATCCTTAAACCTAAGGGTCCACCAGGCTTCCGCTGTGTGGTTTATCCCGAACCAAGAAACGGAACCTGGGAAGGGAGGATCTAAAGAATGCCCCATGTGGTCGGATCGTGGTATCTCTGATCCATTTGTAAGACCGCCGCCCCCCCCCCCCCCCCCCCGAACTGAACCCAGTTCAGGGAGAGGGGGTCTTACTGCCCAAGATGACCACTTAGCGCTTCTCGGGTGGCAATGACCCACCCTCTCAAGCACTGAGCGGTCGCCTTGTCAAGAACGAGAATCATAACATCACAACGGATTCACATAGCGGAAGCAATCGAATGGGAAAACTAAGCGCATATATATATACATATATATATACATATATATATACATATATATATAAGAAGGGTCGTGGCCTACGGTTTACATAACTGCCACGTGGTCTACAAGTAAGTACATCAAAAGACTCCTTATTTAGCCTTATACTCTAGGACTCACGTCACAGAAGACAGGGGCGAGGCTGGAGTGTCCGAGTGGGCAATCTCTAGGGCTGGTAAGTCATCCTGCGGTGCGGGAGATTCGCGCTGTCCCATCTCCTGTGGATGGTTATAAGAATAACCGTTAGCCACAGAGCTAAGAGGAAAACACATTCCCTCCCCGGATCCGTATCCTAGGGGCGGGCTAAAGTACAGAATAATATAGCCGAAGCAAGAAAAAGGTTAACAGCAGGTATGTATATACAGTTATAGGTTATATGGCCTTCCAGTGATTATTAACTGAGTAATGGGAAGCACGCAGCTTACAATAACATAGTAAAGCTATCTTGTGCACACCGACATCAGGTATTCAAACCTTTGCACATAACAACCCTGTGTCGACACAGTTTGGACCGCTTCTCTCCTAGTAGGGTATCGAACCCCGCGGGCCTCACCGATGTGGTCGTCAGTGACAGTGGCCTGTCCTGCCACTTCTAAGCATACTCATACCATATCACCCAGGCCCTCTCGTACAGCTCGGTGTACTAATTGGATGTGAGCGACATCCGAAGATTCCGAGATTTAGGCCGACCAGTGGAGGCAAAACAGCGGGTTCAAAGTGGTGATAACCCGCGGTGCAGATCTCCATGTCGGTACGAGTCGTCATCTCTCCCGCACTGGTACCAACGGTCTACGGGCGTGACTGACCCTCCACTTCCATAACAAGCAATTTGCAAACAATTTACATAAAGAAAAACTACTTCAGGTCCACCGCGGCTTCCTTGACTCAACCGGCTAAACGACTTTTGGTCGGGAGACGCATCAGAAGTGGGGTATCTTATTTGGGGCTAACCCAAGAAGAATAACTCGACTCTTGGTTATCCCCAACTAAGATCTTATAGCAGCATAGAAATAATCGTTATCTAGCGCAGGACCTAGGTTAGTATAATATAGTGCAATGTAAATTGCGGAGCTGAGTAATAAAATACTTAATAGAAGGAAGGCCGAAGGCAGGGGCCGAATTAACGGGACCAGTGCAAGACTGGATTATCGAAAGGAATGAACAGGAAATAATAATCAACTAACCAGTACGAGACTAAAGTACTGGAAATGACCAAACAGAAAGCAAATAAAGAACTGACCAGTGCGAGACTGGAGTACTGGAAATGACCGAACAAAAAGCAAATAAAGAACTGACCAGTGCGAGACTGGAGTATTAAAAGAATAATTGCAGAAAGTAAATGCAGGACTAGTACGAGATTGGAGATCATAAATTAACGGGTTAGTATACCAATCACTCCTTATCAGGAGGCTTCAGTGTCATCTCCGTTCTTAGGAGGAAATTCTGTTCTTTCCCCGTTCATAGGGGCCTCTTCTCCGTTCATAGGAGCCTGTCTATTTTAGTTATAGATCGGGGTCGACTTATATTTTATGAGACTCCCTATCTCTGTGTTCCATTGGTTTACCCCTTAATTATTGTGTCGTTACTAATTAGGAATGTCGCCTCGTAATTACGACCCGATTGCGTGTTTCGATACATTTAATTTAGTCAATTTCCTGCTGAAATTTGGGAGCTTACCATTTATCTTTGATCGGCTCGCACAAATTTACTATATAGCTAAAATGACCCGTCGAGGGCCTGCAAGTTTGTCCCAATTATTTCCGTTCATTTTCGGGCGTTATTTTGCTCGTAGAAATCTTATTTAGGTTCTTTAAAATTATAATAATTGATTAAATATCCAAACTTTGATAGTAGTGGTAAAATAGCCTATATTTGAGCCTATAATTTTTTGGGAATTTTCCAAAGCCATTTGGGCCTTCAATTCTTTAAATGAAATCTTGTAAAGGCATTTAAAAATAGCAAAACTTAACCTAAAATCCCACAACATTACTGTAGGTGCCCCTCTTGGTGGGGAACATTTTTCGCGTTGGACATTTTTATCATAGGGGCCTAGTTTAGCCTCAGAAAATTCGAGAAGGGGAGGGGAGCAAATGGGGTGCGGATAGAGGATTGGGAGGCTGGAGGGGTGCTAGACCGTGGGGGGCACAGAAACGGAGGGGAGGGGCGGGAATTAAGATTCCCACCGCCGTCCGATCTCATCAAGAGCTCGGACGGTGGCTGCTACCCCTCCCGACGAGGCAAAGGGTGGCGGCCTCTGCCACCGCCAGGTGGCGCCGGCTACCTCCGGCGCTGCCCCCTGTCAATTCGCCGGGGGTCGGCGATCACGCCGGCGGTGGTCCGGCGGCATGGCGCCGCCGACCCCCGCCGGTATTTAGGGAAAATGGGGAGGCGTGGCCATGGCCGCGCCACCCCTCCGCTAGGAGGGCCCTTCCCCGCCCGTGGCTGGTTCGTCAGGGGTGGGGCTTGCTTCTGGGGGTGGTCCGGCGGCCAGGAGCCGACAACCGCAACCGGAGGTAGCCGTCAAACCCCTACAGGAAACACAGGGAGTGGGGAACGCGCGGGGTGCCGCCGGAGATGCGTTCTCCGGCGGCCCTGCGGCCTCCCTCCGTCGGAGCCGAGGTCCATGGGTGGGGACCTGCTCCCCCAGCGCCATCACCGGCACTGGGGGTGCAGCTTTCACGGCCAACCTTCACCCAAGCCTGGGCAAGGCTCGGGTGGAGCTGGCGGTGCTCCGGCGATGGGGGGGGTTGCCTTTGGGAAGTGGGAAGGGGGAGGGAGAGATGTTCCACCTGAGAGGGGGGCTCGGGAGAAGGGGGGGCGTCCAGCCATGGAGGGGTGGCGGTGGTGGCTTCGGGGAGGGCTCCTCCGGCGATGTGCTGCTCGGGCAGGGAGGGGGAGGAGGTTGGGGGTGTATGCTCGGCAAGGGGGTGGGGGGGTTTCCTATCTTTATAGGGGAGGAGGGGCATGTTGGAACATGGTCTTCCGCATCTCCTAGGTTTGAGAATAACAAATCCTATGTGTATTTGATCTTGTGTGTTTAAGTGTGCAGGAAAACAAAGTCCATATGACTCAAGGATTACATAAGAAGGTTGCCCCCAAATTTGAGCCATCAAATCCAACGTTCCCACTAGCGTCGGCGGTAGCACCTAGCGCCCGGCGCTAGCGATGAGTAGCGCAATTCCGGGAGCATATATAGAAGGAGCTAGCGCCTGGCGGTAGCCGATAGCGCAGGCGGTAGTGCGGAGCACAGAAGGCAAGAGAGAAATGTTTCCTCGGATTGAAGATTCTGCCACGCAGAATATGTCCTAATATGGGATAGTGCCGGCGGTAGCGAGCGCAGGCGCTAGCGCTAAGGCTATAAATAGGACCCCTCTTCTCTCATTTCACACAGACATCAGAGAGAGAGATTAAGTGCTAGAATTCCAAAGGTTGCCTTGGCCGAAAGTTGATGTCCTACCAAAGTTCTGCGAATTTCTGAAGGAGAATCTCTTCACGCCGGATCCAAACGACGTTCGCTTTTACAACGCTTATTCTACAGCGGATGTTCGTCTCCAACTTCAGAAATTCTTCAAGAGGGAGTTTTTATTATTATCATTTCATATTTCTTGTAAATGGTTAGAGAATTCACCTCGTGTTGGCGACTAGGTCTGGGTAGGACTTAAGGCATAAATTCGCCTCGTGTTGGCGACTAGATCTAGGTTAGGTCTTAGGGGGTGCTCAAGGCCATATCTGGAGTTGGATTGGCTAGAGCGGCTTGAGGCCGAATCCGGGAAGGATAGGCTAGGGCCACCGATTCATGGGGATGCGAGTCGGGATAGAAAACAAAAGGAGTTTACTATTATTCGCCACAGATTTCTAGCGTTATAGAAATCAACTTTTGTAAAACCTTATTTCATATTAATAAAACATGTCTCTACTTTATTTCAATTGTTTCACTTGATTTCTCATCTTCTTAATCACGCATTATTTCAAAGTTTTTCAAAATATAATATAAGTTTTTAAAACCCTTATTTACCCCCCCCCCCCCTCCCCTGTAAGGGAGCCTACCGATCCAACAAGTGGTATCAAAGGTAGGTTTTATTCCAATCGGCTTAACAACCAGGAATAATGACGTCTCATGATCTCGCTTCTATTAGTGGGGTAAATTTTTATGAAGAAGAAAAATCTCTTAAACCACCTTTATTCGAAGGGAGAAAATATAAAGTGTGGAAATTTTTAATGGAAAAGTTTATTAATAATTTAGATATCAATGCATGGGATATAGCAATAGTTAGACCAGCGCATGAATCAAATAAACAGGAACGTCATCTAAATGCAAAAGCTTTAAATAGTATTTTCTGTGCTTTATCTCACGAAATTTCAAAATTAATATATTATTTTTCTAGTGCATACAAAGTATGAAAATTTCTTGAAGAAATGTATGATTCTCCATCTACAGGTATGGAACAAATGCAAGAAGTGGAGAACATACAAGATTGCACATCAAATGGAAAAGAAGAAATCCCATCTTTGGAAGAGGAATGCCAAATAGATGAAGACAACAAAGAAAATTCGTGCTCAAATCTCACTGCATCCAAAAGCACTGTAAGGAAATCAAATCATCTTATTGTTTGCAATTCTATTTCTACTTTACAATTGCTACAAATTACAAAGTGCAAAATTAAGAAATTAAAAAATGTGAATTGCAAATTGCGCTTAGAGAATAAAAATTTAAAAGCAAAAGTTAAAGTAGAATCAAAATCTGATTTATCTAGCTTTACTCATGTCACTTCAATTGAAAATATAAAACCTTGTTTTGATTGTAATGATATTAAAGAAAAATTTAAGGAACTTGAAAAAGAAATTATTTGTATAAAAGAACATAATGAAACATTATCTTTAGAAAATTCATCTTTAAAAAGTGATTTTGCTACATGCAAAAGTTATAAAATTGAAATTGAAGAGATGGATGAAACATTTGAGGAATACAGAAATGAATATCAAAACCATATTGATTCAATTGTTTCTAGTCTTAAAAATAACACAATTGCTTATAATAAAGCTAGACATAATTTGAAACTTAAGAATAATGAATTAGGAACTAAAATTAATTTTCTTAAGGAAATCATAAAGAAAAATTCTCAATATCAAGCAAACTCCAAAAGCAAGTTGAATATGATTTCTCAAAATATAAATAAACCAAACAATGGAAATAAAAAACTTCAAAAGATTGAAAATGAAATTCCAAAATACTATCATCATTATCACTTACAACATCAATCTTCTCCCAACATAAAATTAAATGTTCACAACTTTCCTATGAAAAATACTTTCAATAATCATCAATATAAAGATTATCACAATGGAAATTTCACATATAAGAATAACACTAAACCAAAGTTTGAATGGAGGCCCAAACTAAAACTGGAATATTAACTTCACATGAAAGGACACATTCTTCAATATCTACCCACAAACCTATACGTTATATTTGGGTACCCAAAGGAACCACCACACTTGGTCCCCTTTGGATACCTAAATCTCTTATTCATTAGGTATCACCAAACGCATGAAGTAGAAATCAACAAAAAATAAAATATCAATTATTCTACTTCATGATATGCTTTAATGTCTTTCTATTTCTTGTTTTCTTATTTTCTAAGCTATCATGTTATGGTCATCTTATATATGATAGGAAATATGATCTTATCTCTTAAAACTTAATGAGTTTATAAATCAAATTAATCAAAATTCAAAATCATATTTTATTTTGATGACCTATCTATTATTCTTATATTCATTACATATATATATATAAATCATTTATCAACAATTGAATTCAAAATTTTCTATGTGGTATTAAAATCTCTAATCATAGGATTTAAAAAAAATATACTGCATATGATCTTAAAATTGCTTAAACATCTCCACTTCATGACTTCAAAATTTATAAATAAAACGTAAAACAAAACCTTCAAAAATACCAAAGAAGGATCAGATAAAAACAGTCAAACATCAAAAAACAACAAAATTAAACATTGCAGATAGCGCTAGCGCTAGCTGGTAACGCCGACGCTAGCAAACAACATCCAAGAACATGTGTTCAAATTCCTGTATTATTACAAAACTGAAAACTTAGTTCCCCTCAGGTCCTTCCTATTCCACTACTCTTCCTCATCTACCTCCTCCATACTTGGACTTGGTGACCGTCGTCTGCATGTTCGCCAAACAGAATGTCTTGGCGGATCCTCTACTGGGCTATCCCATTCCCTTCTTTCTGACGATGACGGTGTCAACTTTAAGGCCTTGATCATAAATTTCAACATTTTTTTCATGCCGAACACACTCTTTTTTACCTCTGATATATCCTCCTCCACCCGTGTCATATGTTCTCCCATATCATCTCGGAATCGATCAAATGAACCATCCCGTGTCTCTTGGGCTGACGCTCCTCGCCGGAGTGGTGGTCGAGTAGACGTCGATGGCTCATCCGGGAGGGATGTTGCTTGCAAGTGTGAGGTACTATAGATTGGAGGAAAGCAATCTATCAAGTAAAAACCTATTTCAATAGAAGGGTACATCACTTGAATAACCCGTTGTATGATGCTACCCAGGGGCAAGTTGTTATATATCTGGGGGGAAGGTTGCTGCAACTTGTATGAATAGCGAATCAAGGAGAGTAACAAGTCTGCCACGTCAAATTTCTCCTCCTCTAAAATGAAATAGGTGACATAACTAAGTTGTGCAGTGACTTTTGTTGTATCACCCAACTTCAGCATGATTGTGTGGCGTAATACATCTTGAACGACTAGGGAGTCTACTGTGAGTGTCGACAAAGAGGAGATCAGACTCCTGCATTCCCTATTTTGCAGCACCATGTTCACTTGAGTCCAATCTCTATCTACCCTAAACTTCTCAATAATCTCCAACCGATTTGGATGTTGGGTCAATCCAAACACAACCCTCAATTGGTCATGAGTAATAGTCACCACTTTTCCTTGCACCAGAGACCGCACTCCTCCATCCAGCCCTATCTGTGATGGGTTTTCCAAGTGCGTATAGAAATCTCATACTAACTCTGAAGAAAACCCATCAGAAATAAATAAATTCAACACCTCAGAGGTTGCAAATAGCTGCATGATATGGTGTTGTCGAGGCATGTCAAACTCCACGATATATGGAACACCTACTACTGCAGCCACCACGGCCAGCTTTGCACTTTTCTTTCCTTTTGATCCAGGAGCCATCTGCCACATAATAAGAGAAATTAAAATTAAGCAACAATCACTAACGCCAGCGCTAGCACTAGCGCTCGGCGCTAGCACTAGCGCCTACTGTAGCGCCGGTGCTAGTCCTCTGATCTGAAATGGTAAGATCTCTTTAAAATAAAAGATTTCCAAATCCTAATTTGCTAGATCCAAGAAACCCACATACTCTAAAATCAAAACTAAAATCCTCATAAAAATTCAAAATGAAAAACAAAAATCTTGAAGATTTCTTTTTTAAAATCAATATTTTTTCTTAAAAAGGTCATAAATCTTCATCAAAATCAACTATTTAGAACAAGAATCATAAAAATAAAGAAGATTTGTTTTAGTTCCTCTCTTCAAAAATAAAAGAATCAAGCATTGTAGATCTAGTTTCTAAAACCAGCTAATAACTTCAAATATCTTCATCTCTAACATCAAAATCAAAGTTTAAAACAAAAATCATAAGAAAAGATGAAGTTTTACCTTAGATCTATGCGTGGGCTGGGTTATCTTCTAGGGTTTTTCGGGAGAGCTTGAGAGGCAATTGACGAAATGACAAAAGGAAAAGGGAATTAAATAAAGCAGAACTACCGCCAGCGCTATTGTTAGCGCGAGCGGTATCGCTTGGTTCTGACTTTTTGTATTTCTTGAATTTTATAAGATACATAAATTTATTCTCTATTATATGTACTACATAGTTTTTTTTTGCAGTTATATTTTGAATTAATATTTGAAAAATTAAAACAAAAAAATGATTATTATAAAAACCAAAATTACAAAAACATTTTTTTTTGTCATTTGTTTAAAGTCTATTTTTTATGCAAAAATCCAATACAAAAATATAAAACATTAAAACTATCAAAAAAACTGTATGGACCTTCCTGTGAAAATCAAGCATGATTTAATCTATTATTTAGAACTTCTATAATGTTCCAATTTATCTTTTCAAACTACTTTGAACATTGTTTTCATCATGCTTTGATATATCTATTAATATGTGCATCAATTATATTGTAGAAGTTGTGTAGAACCAAGCTTAGCATGCCTCTAAGTATGAGTAAATGTTTTATGTTTGATAATGATATTTATTCACTCACTTATTTTGGCATTGTCTACATATGTGTTTAATCTAAGAATGCTTGTGTATGTTTTGTATTAGTACAATGAATTAAAATTGCACAAGTATCTTACCTACACTACCTTTATTTGCACTTTTAAAAGTTAAGAAAAGTGGTTATGTTTTCATAAATTATATTTGTTTGCAAAACAAGTGTATTCGGAGAACTTTGTACTAAACAAAAATCGTAAAATAAAGTGACAAAGATAACTCCACCAAGCACTACTTTAACCTCCTGATAAGTCTTAATAAGCGTTGTGAGGTTGAGCGCCTTGGAAAGAATAGTAAAGTATCTTGTGCAAACCATATCTTTCTTTCAAAATAAAAACCACTTACTCTTAAGTACATCGGATCACTAGTTTCAATATTAAAATAAAATAAAATATGTGATCCCCCAAGCACTACTTTGCACCCTGATAAGTCTTAATGAGCATTGTGTGTGCAAAGCATCTTGGTAGTTGTACATTTTTTTTGTGCATTGAAGTTTGTGGAAGTAAAACTATTTGTGTTTTATTGTGCTCTTTAATTTACATATTTCTTGTATTTTTTATTAAAACATTTGTTTACTCTATTCAAAATACACTTATATGCACATCATTATCTTCCATAACACTTCTTCTCATGAGTATTGGATCCTAATGCTAATTCTATATTACTCTTTATTTATGAAATGCACTAGATGGCCTAGCATGCTCTCTACAATGTTTGGTATGTCTTGAATTTGTGAATTAAAATAACATTGTAGTAGTCTCTTATTGATATATTTCTTTCATGTTTGGTTACTTTATTGTCAAAAGATTTTACAATAACTTGATTTGCAAAAAAACATCTTACTTTTTGAATTTAACTCATATTTCTTCTTATGAATAATCATGATTACAAAAAAGATGTTTCCTTGTATCTCTATAAGTCTTCCGCATTATCACCAGATTGTTTTACCTTGCACCTTCATGATTATTTAAAGTCTTTTATTTTGTGTGCATCCTCACTTGAATCTTCACATTCCTTTCTTTCAACAAGTGGTAGACTTGCTTGGTAAACTTTATATTGGTTGCTTTAAACAAGAATATTTTTTATGCTAAATACTCCGATTTATTTCTATGAAAATATTGTAATACTAAAAACTCTGATTTATTTCTATGAAAATATTGTAATACTAAAACTCTGATTTATTAATGGATTTCAAAATAGCTACGTGAGTTGTTTGTTTAAAAAAAATTCAAATAAAAATATAAATCCATAGGATATGTCATTAGAGTTAAAACGCTTAAATGTTTCCAATAACTATTATCCATGATTACATATCTCACCATAGCGGGGCCGTAGGGTTGTAGACATTAGATAACCTGACCTCTAAGTCATGTCTTGTCCTTAACCGGGGAGGGTTCCAGTGGGGTCTTGCGAGGCACTGGGGGGAAAGAGTGCTAGGGAGAGTTTTGTCTAGTGTTTGCATATGGGACTAACACCCCAACCTACGGCATGTATGCAGCTCCTCATGACCATTCATCACTTAGTACGGGGCTAGGGTGTAGACATATTATCTGGGTAGATTGGTTACTTGGAAATCATTACCTTTTTATGCTTAAAACTCTTATATAAAGGGGAAAACTAACATTATAATATGGATTACTTGGCAAATGTTATATTGTTCATCTTTAAGCTAAAAACTCTGATCTATCTCTATAAAAATTATTCTAAAACTCTTTATCATTTCCTTCTCTCTAAAAGCTCGATCATGCCTTTATCTTATTATCAAAAAAAAAATTGTGTTTTGCTTCCTTACCGGTAACACTTTTGCTAATAACAAAAGGGGGAGATCTTCCATGATAAATAAAATCCGCTATCAAAATGAAAAACTAACTTGATTAATTAAAGTTGATAGCTTGCATATTAGGGGAGCATTTACTTAGGGGGAGCATGTAGTTAGGGGGAGCAATTCTAAATGCTAAAATCGATAATTATCCTAAGTCATCACTCTCACACACACACAAGTAAGTTTCATCATGCTTATATATTAATGCTCTGATTTATCATTAATGGATTTGTTATTATCAAAAGGGGGAGTTTGTTGGAACATGGTCTTCCGCATCTTCTAGGTTTGAGAATAACAAATCCTATGTGTATTTGATCTTGTGTAATTAAGTGTGCAGGAAACAAAGTCCATATGACTCAAGGATTACATAAGAAGGTTGCCCCCAAATTTGAGTCATCAAATCCAATGTTCCCACTAGCGTCAGCGGTAGCACCTAGCGCCCGGCGCTAGCGATGAGTAGCGCAATTCCGGGAGCACATATAGAAGGAGCTAGCACCTGGCGGTAGCCGATAGCGCAGGCGGTAGCGCGGAGCACAGAAGGCAAGAGAGAAATGTTTCCTCGGATTGAAGATTCTGCCGCGCAGAATATGTCCTAATATGGGATAGCACCGGCAGTAGTGCTAGCGCAGGCGCTAGCGCTAAGGCTATAAATAGTACCCCTCTTCTCTCGTTTCACACAGACATCAGAGAGAGAGATTGAGTGCTAGAATTCCAGAGGCTGCCTTGGCAGAAAGATGATGTCCTACCAAAGTTCTGCGAATTTCTGAAGGAAAATCTCTTCACGCCGGATCCAAATGACGTCCACTTCTACAACGCTTATTCTACAGCGGATCTTCATCTCCAACTTTAGAAGTTCTTCAGGAGGGAGTTTGTATTATTATCATTTCATATTTCTTGTAAACGGTTAGAGAATTCGCCTCGTGTTGGCGACTAGGTATGGGTAGGACTTAGGGAAGAAATTCACCTCGTGTTGGAGACTAGATCTAGGTTTGGTCTAGGGGGTGCTCAAGGCCATATCTGGGGTTGGATTGGCTAGAGCGGCTTGAGGCCGAATCCGGGAAGGATAGGCTAGGGCCACCGGTTCGTGGGGATGCGAGTCGGGATAAAAAACAAAAAGAGTTTACTATTATTCGCCACAGAAATCAACTTTTGTAAAACCTTATTTCAAATTAATAAAACATATCTCTACTTTATTTCAATTGTTTCACTTGATTTCTCATCTTCTTAATCACGCATTATTTCAAAGTTTTTCAAAATATAATATAAATTTTTAAAACCCTTATTCACCCCCCCCCCCCTCTAAGGGCGCCTACCTATCCAACAGGGCCCTCCCTCCCTTTATTCCCGATGTGGGACTAAAGGGAGGGTGGGTGGGGCGAGATATTTTCTCCCCCCCCCCCCCCCTCCCTCCACTACCCTAGGGTGGGCTGCCCACTCATGGGCAGCCCTCCCCTTATGGTGATGAGGTGAGGGAGGTTTCCCCTCTTAGGGTTGTTTGCAAACTTAGGGTTTGGGGGGGAGGGGGGTTGACCGAAGTCAACCTAATGGCGGGGTCCCCCATATAGGTCAAAGTCCAAGGGGGTCCACTAAGACTTACTGCGGTCGATTCCGAGTTCATGTGCTCCGTTTTTCATACGTTATGTCGTGGCGGTCTACGAAACCTAAAATGGAAATATTTCCTGTATGATCTCGGATTGGAGTGCAACAAGTTCTGTGGCGCTCGTATGGATCATACGAGTCTAATGGAACTGACGGGAGTCAATTCAGAGTATGTTTGGCCACTAATTTACAATAATGTGGTTGCGACGCGCTACGACACTCAAAACTGACGTTTTCTTTGAACGACCTCGGATCGGGATGGAACAAATTCCATTGCGCTTGTATTGATCAGACGAGTCTAACGGAACTGACATAAGTCAAATCGGAGTACGTTTGATCACTATTCCACAATAATGTGGTTGTGATGCGCTACGATACTCAAAATGGTCATTTTCTCTAAACGACCTCGGATCGGGGTGGACCAAATTCCGTTGCGCTCATATTGGTCATACGAGTCTAACGGAACTGACAGAAGTCAAATCGGAGTATGTTTGGTCACTATTCCACAATAATGTGGTTGTGACGCGCTACGATACTCAAAATGGACGTTTTCCCTAAACGACCTCGGATCGGGGTGAAACAAATTTCGTTGCGCTTGTATTGGTCATACGAGTCTAACGGAACTGACATAAATCAAAACAGAGTACGTTTGGTCACCATTCTACAATAATGTGGTTGTGACGCACTACGATACTCAAAATGGTCGTTTTCTCTAAATGACCTTGGATCGGGGTGGAACAAATTCAGTTGCGCTCGTAGTGGTCATACGAGTCTAACGGAACTGACAGAAGTCAAATCGGAGTTCCCTAGCACAATATCCCTTATTCAGGTTACTTTCTACCTTTTGAGTTTACTTTTATTGGGTCCACTAGGGTCTAGGGACCCAATAAAAGTTGGGATGTTATAGCGCAACTAAGGACGCGTGTTCGTTCGCACGCATCCCCGACGATTATGCTTAAAGAGTCATTAATTGCTTCGATCGAACCTATCTTGGGGAACCCCATCAACACACAATGTTTTAATTAGAGAGTCAGTTAGTGTATTTTATATTTCTTAGCTCACAATAAAAAATTTCAGGATGTCGGCAGAACGTATCTACGTTCAATTGATACACTTAGCCAACATTTCAACATGGTGTTATGGGCAATTCTAAAGTTAAGGCCCGACTTTATAAAGCTTCATAATGCATCAACAACACAAAGATGACGTCATTTTCTGATGAGCAATTTAATTATTCATACATTTATGTGTATGTAGTACGCTTGGTGTTGGGAATTGTATCCACAATTACCTTGATTTGAAGAAGTCCACTTGAACTAAGTTGAATTGAGTTTGTATTTGATGTTGCTCTCTAGTAAAGTGTTTGCAGGTTTTAAATGGCTAAGTACAAACCAATGTCAGGTTTCAATGGGTCATCAAACACAAGCCAATGCAATGTAATTCCTCGTTGTATGGACCAAGGTGTTGACTCATGTGAAATCTCTCTATTTGGATGTACTTCTTATTCAAACACAAAGGAAAAGCTAGGAGAAAGATGTTGTTCTTCTTTTGATCTGAAAGAAGAAATATTTTTCTAAGTATTTCTGCGTTCGACGAAAGTTGGTGCGTTCGTCGATCTCAGTTCGAGGAACTGAATAAATTTCGTCGATCTCATTTTTTCCTAAGTTGAAAGTAGTTCGTTGATCGCATTCGTCGATCTCCGTTCGACGAACAGAAGAAGTTTTCGTCGACCGCTGTTTCGCCAAAGTTGAAGTTGTTTCGTCGATCGCGTTCGTCGATCTCAGTTCGACGAACTGAAATAGTTTTGTCGATCTCAGTTTTTGCTAAAGTTAAAGCAATTTCGTCGATCGTCGATCTCCGTTCGACGAAGTGACGAAATTTCGTCGAGCGCTGTTTAGCTGAAAGATAAATTGATTTCATTGATCGCCTTTTGTTGATCTCCGTTCGACGAACTCTTATTATTTCGTCGATCGCTGTTTTGTTGAAATTGAAGTGTTTCTTTGAGCTCAGTTCGACTAATCTTTGCTGGCCGACGAATTGACTCTGTGTTGTTTTGATTCTCAATTTCTTTTCTCGAGAAGTCTTTCTATTTCTCGAGAAATTCTTTTCTCTATCCCGTAAAATCCTTCTATTTTCTTTCTCGAAGCAGAAGTGTTGTTTATTGGGTGTCGACTTATCACCTAGAGGGGGGTGAATAAATTTTTCAAATTATATTATCCCCTTTTTGGTGTTCTTGATTTCTGGTTAGTAGATCTAAAAGTTATAAAGCATAACACAGAAAACACACAATGATCTATAGAGGTTCCTCAAGACAGGGTGTCTTGAGTAGTCCTCTTTCCCTCTGCGCCTACCTAGCAGTGTGCTAGGCTCGGCAAACACCACCAAATCTCCAGGCCCGCAAGCCTTACAACACGGACCCGCAAGTCCAACAGCCTAGGCCCGCAAACCCCCACTACCCCCGAGCCCGCAAGCTCGACACTCAGGCCCTCAAGCCCTACACAACACAGACCAACAAGTCCTGTGCCTACAGCCTAGGCCCGCAAGCCCCTACTGCACCCGAGCCCTCAAGCTCGACAAGATCGGACCCACAAGTCCTCTGCCCTGGCCCTCAAGCCTCACAGCTCTCCAGCCCTCAAGCTAGACGGTGTCGGACCCGCAAGTCCACTGCCCTGGCCCTCAAGCCTCACAGCTCTCCAGCCCTCAAGCTAGACAAATAGGCCCTCAAGCCTTTACAAGAAATTACAGTAAAAAGACTGTTTCTTCTACCGGATGAAGATTGGCAACTTTAGCCTGATGAAGATTAGCTTCTTTAGGTTGATCGGCTACTTTTTAGTCGATGGAGATGACTGATTCTTCAGAGAACACTTGATGTTTGTTCTCTACTTGATCTTCTTCTTCTCCGCCGAGAATACTGTTCTATTGAAGTGTAGCGGCGGGATTCTTTTCCGTTTTGCTTTTCTCACAATTTCTTTTTAGTTCTAGGACATCCTCTTATCTCTTTTATAAGAGTACGAGGTCCCCAACGGTCTCTGAAAAAGTTCCTTTAATGATAGACGCCCATTCCATAAGAGCACGCGCTGATTGGACAATCAGGCGGCGGCATTAAATGCTGACAGCGCGCCCGCAATATTTGAATCTGTCTCGACGATATTTCCATTATTACAACGACATGGATGATATCTCGACGACATGACTTTTTCGATGCCTCGAACTTGGTAGATCTTCAGTTCTTCTTGCTTCTGCCTCTGATGCTGATATTTCGACGATACGAGACATTCTGGTTCTTCTGCATATACGACAATATGTTGTCTCTGACTGTGTCGTCGTAATCACCTTGTTCTCTCGACGACATGCCTTCTTTGCGACAATGTTCAACGCCATCAATCATACTTAGACTTTTCAGCTACAAAGCTTCTTCACGACGATGTATGTTCTTCTCGACGACAAGGCCACTTTGGTGAAGTCGACGATACTGCATCTTCTTGACGACATTTCTTCCTTTTGTCTTCATTCTTCTCTGCGTTCGACGAACGGCAATCTTCGTTTGATGAACAGCATTCTTCGTTCGACGAGCTTCATTCTTCTGTCCCATCTCAGCGTTCGACGAACTCCATTCTGCGTTCGACGAACAGCCTTCTTCGCTCGACGAACACGCCAAGTCTCAGCGGTCGTCGATCTTCCTTCTGAGTTCGACGATCTTCCTTCTGCGTTCGACGAACACGCTAAGTCTCAGCGGTCGTCGATATTCCTTCTGAGTTCGACGATCTTCCTTCTTTGTTCGACGAACACGCCAAATCTCAGCTTTTGCTTTGCCCATCGTTATGACGACAAGCATACTTTGTCGACGACAGCTCCCGTTCTTCTTGACGATATGGTACTTACTGAAATAACTAAAGTACTTGACATATTTTCGATTTATGCAAGCATGAGCTAGATGGAACATTAAATACAGCTTGCACTTATCATTGAGCTGAGCACTTCTTCAAATCAGGAACATTGTTGGGCACTATTCTCAACAATCTCCCCCTATTTGAAGAAGTCATAACTCACTCAATGATAAATGTCATTCACATAAAAGGTTTAACATTTCAAGAAAATAAGCATGTAATGATGACATTTCAGCTAAGCATGAGTGAACACAGAAATTTGACAGATATTACTTCATTTATAAATAGTGTCAAATGTTTTCAAAGGTTTTGACATTTCTACATTTAGCCCACTAAAGATTTATCCATCTATGACTCTGGTGCTCTCATATCAGCATCACCCTTTTCTTTCTTGGCACTGACTTCCTGCTCCTTATCAGCTTGCCTGACGAAGTACTCAAACGGTTTAGGATGATATTTTAAAGGTTCAGGAGTGTCAGCTGGAATACTTCCTGCTTGCTTATTTCTTCTGTGTTCTCTCCTTACTTCTTGATCTTCATGCTTAGCCCATTCTTGAGAACTGTATACATTGTATCTTTCACCTTTGTTAACTTTCACTTGCTCCCATGCTTTTAGAATGATGGTCCTGGATATAGGACTCCATCTTTCATAGTTATCCTTTTTCTCAATTTCTTCCTTGTACTTTCTCTTTCTCATTTTTGTTCCTTCATCCTCCAGTGCTTCCTTTTCCTTACCTTTATCAGTATCAGGAATATTTGTATGTTGCTCTTCATCAGGCTCGTCATAATATAGAGGAGGGAGATTCATTGCTTCCCTGATGGTGTTTGTGTTCCAGATGGCATGATCACTACTGGCCTTTATCATTAATCTCTCCCCTTTATTACTTCTTCAGATATCCCTCTGTGGAGATTCTCCTCGGATGCCAGTATTTTGTTCTTGAGCATGTGGATTCCTGCTTCCAAGTGATTCTTGGTTTCAAGCAGATGACTATCTAGATCTTTATTGTGTTGATCTAAACTTTCTTTGAGATCAGTTTTATGTTCAGCCATCCTCTTGGTGGATGCAATATAGGCCTTTTCTATGCTGCCGACAATCATTGACTGATTAGCCCCTAGGTTAGATATGCCCTTGTGAGTATGGGCAGTGAATTTGTGCAGATTTTTCACATCATTATTTAGGGTTGCCATTTCAGCAGACAGTTCCCTTCTTAGATCATTGATAGCAAAGGTGACATAACTTTCAAGTTTTAATCTTTGCTCTTTCAGGAGCATCTTTATCTGAGATAATAGTGAGAGCTCCACTGGACTATCCTCTGGAGGTGACCTGTCTTGTTCCTCTTCTTCATCCCCTTCAATAATTGGAGATAGAGATTTTCTTATTGGTGAGTGATTTGGCTCATTCTCCTTTTCTGGACTTTGCTGAACTTTGTTAGTTTCATCTGCAGGGTTCTCTTGGTTGTACCCTGGCATTGCTGATTCAGAATGACCAGTATCCTCAGCTCCTATGATTTTATTGATCACTTCTTCCACTTGAGCTGGGAGCTCACTGTTCTTCTCCCCCTCAGTTTCAGCACTTCCTTGATCTATTCCTGTTGTTATCCTGGATCCTTGACTTGGAGCAGAGGTCAGGAAGGCGACATTCCTTGTCTCCACAGCTACCTCAGAGTCAGATGGAGGTGAGCTATTGCCTGACTCACTTTCTTCAGACAATATTTCTACCTTCCTTTTCACATCTTCTGTAGTCTTTAACTTCTTGGGAGGCCTAGTCAGAACTTTTTCCCATCTTTCCAGTATTCTGGTATCCATCCTTCTCATGTGATGGATTTTTACTCCATACTTTTTGTTAAAACTTTCAGGGTAGGAAAGCAGAAAGTATAGTGATAGAATTCTTCCCAGATTTGGGGCTTGAAAGCTCTCTTGTATCCTCTTGAAGATTTGCTGACCCCAGTTGGTCCTTTTACTTAGGATTATCCTTGCCATCATCTCGAACATGGGCTTGGATATCCTATCATGTGACCCTACCTTGTAGAGGAGGGCTTTTCCCACAATGTCTGTCAACAGCTTTCCTTGTTGATTTAAGTTTTTCCTTTCCAGAGATCCATAGGTTTTGCTTGAATGCCCGCGTCAAGCCAGAGCCTTGTCAAGGTCTGCCTGAGTAATCTTTTTGTCTTCCTCCCCCTTGGCAAAGGCTGGCAACTGAAGAGCCCTGTTCAATCTTTTGAGATTCACCTTGACCTTTTATCCCGTTGATTACGCTCTTCACAGATGTTCCCTTCGAGCCACCCTTGGCATTTGAGTAGAACTCCAGCGCTTCTCTCTTTAATATTACTATTGGCTCAGAGAGGGCGAATTCCAGGCTGATGGTCTCGAGCAGCTTAATAGTGCTCTGGATTTCTTCTGATCCTTCTGAGAATCCATTCCTCACCACTTCACTTCCTTCGAACAGAAAATCTTCCTTCTTTGGCGCCATCTTTTGCTTGATCCAGGAGGATTTCAGCACTGTTGACTCGTTCACTCTTAGAGGGCGTGGAGAACACGATGGCTTTTTAGGGCTAATGTAGAGAGTGTTTTAACCTTAGGCCATTTTACCTTATTTATAGTGTCCGAGTTGGAAGTTGAAGTGTCATTTTTTAAATGTCTGACTAACTCGAGTTTAGCTGTAATGATTGAGCTTAGTCCAAATTAAGAGTCCGCTGACGATTGGATATCGTCGTGATGCAAATTCGATCATTTCGACGATACCAATCATCATTCCAACGATATGATTTTTGGAAATTACTTTTACAATATTAGATGGAGATGAGTTTATGTGTTAAACATTAACATGGTTACCTACACCTTGGCCTTTAAGTCTCCTTGAGCTAGTGGATCTCCCTCGATGGAATGTCCACTTATCTTTACTACTGGCTCCCCCTAGATTAGTGCACCTTGGTATGTGGTGAGTTTTTCTTAGTACAGATTTGAGCCTGGAGCACTTATTGTCCACTAGCCTTGTTTGCTTTTTAATGGCTAAATGGACTACCCTGTAAGACAGATTTAATATCCCTTAGGAACCCAAGGTGACTTGGCTCCTAGGTTCTTGTTAGCATAATAAGGAATCCCTCTACTCACCACATCCCTTCCAGGAGGTCTCTCCTTTGCATTAGGCACACTAGGGTTGTGCCAACAGTCAATGGCAAAGTGTCCCACTTTGCCACATCACCAACATTCATGGATGTTGTACCTTATTTTCTGAACAATTTTTGAAGTATGTTCAGTAGAGAAGGCAGCAGCATTCTTCCTATCTCTCTTAGCCAAGAGCTGACTAGCTGCTCTAGTATCATTGTTCCTTCTTGACTTTATCTGTTTGTCAGCAACAGATGTCAGCTTGGTAGCTGACATGGTGTTGATGGCATCAGATATGTTCAAGTGAGAATTGATCATACTGGGGCTACTAGTCTGCTTCTTATCTGGAAGAGATTGAGAAAATGTTGCACATTTATCCTTGAGAGTGGGGGCTGCGACACCAAATACAAATGGCCCATGATGGGCCATTTGAATTTTCTCATGGGGAGCCTTTAATGCACTCATCCCCATACCCTTTTTCTTTCCATAGTCAGGAGCATTTCCATGACTCATAGAGCTTCCATTCATCCAGTGACCATGGACACTGTCCTGATCATACCTATTTGAGGGATGCACTACCTTCTGAAAGGTGGTATGAGGCTCTGCTTTAGTTTTGCCCATTTCTCCATTCCCAGCACCTATTGCCCCTTCATTGTAACCCAATCCCCTCCTATTTCCATAGGAGGAGAAGGTGTCAATGATGGGCAGTACAGTTTTGGGCTTAGAGAATTGAGCCACCAAGCTTCTTTCCTTAAGAAGGTCATTCTTAAGTTTCTTGATAAGTTCTTCCCTTCGGCTTCTTTCATCATAAAGCTTGTCTATGATTTTGTTGAGCTCATTTGGATTGGTGTACTTACTGTAGGACATACCCAGTTTCCCATCTGATTCAACCTTAAAAGGTCTGAGAGATTCTAGCTCCCTAGCTTGTTCCTTAATAAGCCTTTTGCTCTTTCTCATAGCCTCCAAAAGATCACCAAACTGCTCTAATAGATCAGTATGATTCTTATTGTTGCAAGATGAGCAGTCTTCTGCATCATCTTCAGATGATGAACAATCACCTGATGCACTCATGGTCTTCTTAAATGATGTAGGTAGTAAAGGTGTGTGAGTGGTGCATACCTGATCATGATGTGATTCATCATGATTTTCTTCATCCGATAGAGCCATCAACCCACAGACTTCCTCATCCTCAGAGTCACAGTCTGTGAGGGTCAAGGGTGCTCTTATTCTTTCTCTTGCTCCAGAGCATTCTTCATCTTCTGATTCACTGTCTGAAGTGGTCAGTGGTGCTCTGATACATACCTCTTCATGAGAGGTTTCTTCTTCAAAATCTTCCTCTGACCCTTCCATGAGGACTTCTAAGGAGTTCCACATGTCCTTTGTTGTTGTGTAATGACTCAGCTTGATGGCGCAAATCTTGATGGCGCAAATCTCGCACACCGCTATAGGCGGTAGCTCGACTGCGGCACGAAACGGCAGTGTACCGATCGTTCAAGTAATATAAAACGAGGAGTAAATCCCCGAGTATCGATCTCAAAGGAACACAGTAAGGTGGAGTTAACGTTCGAGGAAGGACTTGAGATCGAAGTCCTTGAGTTGGATGGAATGCGGAAACGGGGTGATTTGGCTTTTGGAAAATAAAAGAAAACAACTACAACTACTCCTATGCAATGCCGCTATGCAGTGCTTCGCTTGGCGGGATGGAAGACTACGTAGGCCTTGAACGCGCTACTTCGTAAGGGCGGATGGATGAGTAGGCAAACAGAATCGAACTATGCAGGCCTTGAGCGCGCTGCTTCGAAGGGCGAGTGGAATACACGGGCCGCTATGCCACGCTTCGGTAGGCGGATGGGCGAGTAGGCTAACGGAATGAGGGTCGCCGGCACCTCTTCGACAAGCATGCCACTAGCAATTGCTAGTGCGGCGACGAACGTGACGGCGGGATGGAGGATGGAATGGGGCGCACCTCAAGCAACTCAAACAACAAACATTTCACATAGACATGAAATATATAGAAGTACAAACTAGTTTTAAGTGCAACTTCATCTTAATACATAGATCTAACTACATACACATCAATAAGAGAAGAATAAGGCAAGAAATCAACCGAATCTGAAGGCTCGTTGTGGATTCACGGTAGGAAGCACCGGGTTGTCAATCCGCGTCCTAGCTCGGCCCGCAACTACGTCAGGGGTAGAGAGAGCTGTCACTACTCTCCAATGAGCCCGTCTTCTTTGTGTCACGATCCGGTAGAGGTTGCAAACTTCCTCTTGCTTGATAGAGATGGCGGCTAGATCTTCCCTTGGAGCGCTAGGATGAAGGAGGAGGCCGAGAGGAAGCTCCGGCTCAAGATTGGCATGAAGAACAAGCCCGGAGCACCTCCATATGGTGGGCGGCGATGGATGGGGCGAAAAACCTGCGGAAGGGGCGAAAACGGCGAAGCTGGGCGGAAAAACGGCGAGGATCCCGACCTAATTAGCGAGCAGGTCAATATATAGGCGCTGGAATGAACAGTGTGCACGGTCATTGGCGCACGACCAGTGGTCGTGCGCACTAGCATCCTGTGATCGTGCGCATGTCTGGACGGAGCCTGCAAGTTAAGAAAATTATAAAATACAATGTTCGCACGACCAGTGGTGCACGACCAGTGGTCGTGCGCGCTATCGTAAGTGGTCGTGCGATAAGGAAGACCGAACTCAGAATTCAGGGGGTAAGTGCACACGATCAGTGGCGCACGACCAGTGGTCGTGCGCAATAAAACCAGTGATCGTGCGCAGTGTTCCTGTACAGATTTGTACTGGGAACACCTGCACGACTCTTGCTCCAGCATAAAACACTAATCAAACCACTGAAAGTGACACTTAACCATGCATGAAAACTAATAATGAAGATAAACAAGAAATAACACCAAAACGGGCCTAGAAGTGCACATAGCATGGAATAACAAATATGAGCAAAAACATGCCTAAAGTGTAGTGCATAGACTAGAAAATCGGCCCAGATGAGTCCATAAATGTGTATATATTTGGGACTCATCACTTCCTTATCCTCAGAGTCACAGTCTGTGAGGGTCAAGGGTGCTCTTATTCTTTCTCCTGCTCCAGAGCATTCTTCATCTTCTGATTCACTGTCTGAAGTAGTCAGTGGTGCTCTGATACATACCTCTTCATGAGAGGTTTCTTCTTCAAAATCTTCCTCTGATCCTTCCATGAGGACTTCTAAGGAGTTCCACATGTCCTTTGTTGTTGTGTAATGACTCAGCTTCTGGTGTGTTGCCAGATCTACTGCACCAGCTAGAATGCTTCTTGCTTCTTTGTCTAAGCCGACTAGAAAACTCTCATCTTTTAACACTGTCATGGAGGGACCTTTTTGAACGATCAAAAACATTCTTGGATCCATTGCCTCCATGAATATTCTTGCTCTAACTTTCCAAAGGTCAAAGTTCTCTCTAGAACAAACAGCTATCCTTGACTCCATAGTTGTGATACTTCGACACCCAATGGCAGATCTGTTCAAGCTGTTAAGCTTTTGTTTGAACAACCAGCCTCTGATACCACTTGTTGTTTATTGGGTGTCGACTTATCACCTAGAGGGGGGGTGAATAGGTTTTTCAAATTATATTATCCCCTTTTTGGTGTTCTTGATTTCTGGTTAGTAGATCTAAAAGTTATAAAGCATAACACAGAAAACACACAATGATCTATAGAGGTTCTTCAAGACAGGGTGTCTTGAGTAGTCCTCTTTCCCTCTGCGCCTACCTAGCAGTGTGCTAGTCTCGGCAAACGCCGCCAAATCTCCAGGCCTGCAAGCCTTACAACACGGACCTGCAAGTCCAACAGCCTAGGACGGCAAGCCCCTACTGCCCCCGAGCCTGCAAGCTCGACACTCAGGCCCTCAAGCCCTACACAACACAGACCCGCAAGTCCTATGCCTACAGCCTAGGCCCGCAAGCCCCTACTGCGCCCGAGCCCTCAAGCTCGACAAGATCGGACCCGCAAGTCCACTGCCCTGGCCCTCAAGCCTCACAGCTCTCCAGCCCTCAAGCTAGATGGTGTCGGACCCGCAAGTCCACTGCCCTGGCCCTCAAGCCTCACAGCTCTCCAGCCCTCAAGCTAGACAAATAGGCCCACAAGCCTTTACAAGAAATTACAGTAAAAAGACTGTTTCTTCTGCCGGATGAAGATTGGCAATTTTAGCCTGATGAAGATTGGCTTCTTTAGGTTGAAGAAGATGCTTCTTGATTTGGAGTTTCAGCACTGGATCTTCTTCAGCCTTCACTTAGTTTGCCTGGTGTTGATCGGCTACTTTTCAGTCGATGGAGATGACTGATTCTTCAGAGAACACTTGATGTTTGTTCTCTACTTGATCTTCTTCTTCTCCGCCGAGAATACTGTTCTATTGAAGTGCAGCGGCGAGATTCTTTTTAGTTCTAGGGCATCCTCTTATCTCTTTTATAAGAGTGCGAGGTCCCCAACGGTCTCTGAAAAAGTTCCTTTAATGACAGACGCCCATTCCATAAGAGCACGCGTTGATTGGACAATCAGGCGGCGACATTAAATGCTAACAGGGCGTCCGCAACATTTGAATCTGTCTCGACGATATTTCCATTGTTACAACGACATGGATGATATCTCGACGACAGGACTTTGTCGATGCCTCGAACTTGGTATATCTTCAGTTCTTCTTGCTTCTGCCACTGATGTTGATATCTCGACGATACGAGACAATATGGTGCTTCTGCATATACGACAATATATATGTTGTCTCTGACTGTGTCGTCGTAATCACCTTGTTCTCTCGACGACATGCCTTCTTTGCGACGATGTTCGGCGCCATCAGTCATACTTAGCCTTTTCAGCGACAAGGCTTCTTCATGACGATATCTGTTCTTCTCGACGATAATACCACTTTGGTGAAGTCGACGATACTGCATCTTCTTGACGATATTTCTTCCTTTTGTCTTCATTCTTCTCTGCGCTCGATGAACAGCAATCTTCGTTCGATGAACACATTCTTCGTTCGACGAGCTTCATTCTTCTGTCCCGTCTCAGTGTTCGACGAACTCCATTCTGCGTTCGACGAACAGCCTTCTTCGCTCGACGAATGCGCCAAGTCTCAGCGGTCTTCGATCTTCCTTCTGAGTTCGACGATCTTCCTTCTGCGTTCGACGAACACGCCAAGTCTCAGCGGTCGTCGATCTTCCTTCTAAGTTCGACGATCTTCCTTCTGTGTTCGACGAACACGCCAAATCTCAGCTTTTCCTTTGCCCATCATTATGACGACAAGCATACTTTGTCGACGACAGCTCCTGTTCTTCTTGACGATATGGTACTTACTGAAATAACTAAAGTACTTGACATATTGTCAATCTCTGCAAGCATGAGCTATATGGAACATTAAAAACAACTTGCACTTATCATTGGGTTGAGCACTTCTTCAAATCAGGAACATTGTTGGGCACTGTTCCCAACAAGAAGCTACCATTTCTCGAGAAATTCTTTATTCTCGAGAAATTAAATCTTTCGTTCTTAATTCTGTTTTCTCAGAAGCTTATTTATTTCTCGGGAAGTTTTTTTTGTTCTCGAGAAATCTGTTCAATTCTTGAAATCATTTTCCAATCCTTTTGATGGGACGTTAATTCATTCTGTCTATTCTGACGGCTCTTTTGATTTCGTTTAAGGTTTATTTTACCTTAATTGATGTCGTTAAGCCTTTGATTATATAAGGCTCTCGTTTAAAGATTCTTAATAATTAATTCTGATCTACCCTAACTCTCCTTTCATTCCAAGAACGAGAAAGTGCCGCCTCCTGTCGAAAAAGCTGGAGATCGATCTGTTGTTCTAAATCAGTTGTCTCCAGTGGATGAAAAGGCTCGATTGATCATTGCTCCTTCCTCTACTGCATCTATTGGATCAAGTCGAAACGAAGAAGGTCAGATCTGAGTTTTTATCATTCTTCCTCATCGCCATCAAGTCAAAGTTTTTCAAGTCTCAAGAAGGAAGAAGATCTATCAGTGCTTTCAGATCTGATTATGTATTGATAAGTTTCTATCAAACCTTAATTGCATTTGATTGTAGGAGAAGTTTTCTCCGAGTTGTAGGAGAATTTTTTCTCTGAGTTGTAAGAGAGGTTTTTCTCCGAGTTGTAGGAGAGGTTTTTCTCCGAGTTGTAGGAGAGGTTTTTCTCCGAGCTGTAAGAGAGATTTTCTCTGAGATTGTAGGAGTGTTGACTCCGAGATTGTAGGATCATTCTTGATCCGAGTTATAGTGAAGTAGTCAAGTCTAGCTGTGGTGCTAGATTGGCGAGGCCGGCAAGTGGAGTACCCAAGAACGGGGAACCACTATAAATTCCTTGTGTTTCTGTGTTTGTGATTTGCTTTCTGTGCGTTCTATTTCATCAAGTTTTTAATTCCGCAAAAGACGCAGTTATCACCTATTCACCCCCCTCTAGGTGATTTAGGTTGGCAACTAAATACTTCAATTGGTATCAGAGGGACGTTGTTCGTTGCTAGGTTAACACCTTGAACAGGATCCATCCATTCTAGTTGCTAGCAAATCATGGAAAGATGCAAGGAATCCTCCTCGCTGAAGTTGCCTATCTGCACAAAGGCTAATTTCCCCATGTGGAAAGAGAGAGTGAGATTCTACATGGAGGCCGCAGATCCGAGAATTTTTCAAGTTGTGGAAGAAGGCCCTCAAGTGCCTATGACTGTCTCTACAATTGACCCTACTGTAAGGGTGCCTAAAAAGATGATGGACTTAACCAAGGATGAGATCGCCATCGGCTCGGACCTGTGAAAGAGCGAAGCACAGTACGACTTTCATTTCATACGAGATTTCCCGGCAGTACGTTGCCTTGGACAAAAAGGCGAAGAACATAATTGCTAGTGCAGTGGACGATTCGATGTTGCAAAACTTAATTCACTGCCAATTTGCTCAAGAGATGTGGATATCCTTGATTGTTCTCATGGAAGGTACCGAAGAGGTAAGGGACGATAGAAGATCTCTACTCAACCAAGAGTATGAAGCGGGGTAAGGAGTGCATTGCCGATGCATATGAAAGATTCTTCAAAATAGTTAACGACCAAAGAAACTATGGTCGGGTCTTTACAAATGGTGAGCTAAATGACAAATTCATGCGATCCCTGACGAAAGACTGGGATAGCAAGATAGTTGCAATCAGGGAGTTTGGAAAACTACCAAGTCTTAACCCGCAAAATCTGTTCGGGAAGCTGCTATCACATGAACTGCAAATGAACATCCGCAAATCTGAAGAGGATGTGAATCGGGCCTCAAGCAAGGAAAGGACCTTGGCACTGAAGGTTGAAAGCATAAGGAAAAGCAAAGCCGTGTCCCCGATCAGAGAAAAAGAAACTGACAATGAAGAAGAATCAGAAGCTAGCTCCTCCTGCTCTGAAATTCTGATGGGGAATTTTCTCTAATCTTCCATCAATTCAAGAGGTTACTAAGCAAAATAAGGCACATGAAGAACAAGCCGTCTTCCTCAGACTATAGAAATTCTCGACATGATGGTGATCATCACAGAAAGGGCTCAAGCAACCATGACAGGTATAAGACTAAACCGAATAAACATGTTTCTTCTGACATTGTTTGTTATTGCTGTAATAAGCCAGGGCACATGATCGCTGATTGCCCTCATAAGAAGAAAGAAGGTGTAAAGAGAGAAGATAAGAAATCCACCTACGGGAAAAAGAAGACTGAAAGAAGTCTAGTCGCAAAGAAGTCCCAAACTCTAAGCGACAGTGACTCGGAGAAGTCAAGTGATGAAGAAGAAGCCTACTTCGGACTGATGGCTATGACTGATGATGAAGAAGAACCTCCATATACCAGGAAGGTAAATTCTCACACTATCTTATCTGATTCTGATTATGCCTCAGCTGAGCAAAAGGATTACCCCTCAGATGATGACTCAGAACTCATGACCCAATATACTAAAATGCTTAAAAGCTTTGACAAATGTCGAAAGGTAGTCAAAACCCAGGCCAAGGAGATCATGTCTCTCAAGGAAGTGGAATCTAATCTGAGAAAGGAAGTTGAACAACTTTCTTCTTTCAGAGAGGAAATCCAAGTCTTGCAAGACAAGATCAAAAGCTCGGATGAGCTCCTTGTCCTGAGAGAGGAAAGTATCAAAGAGCTGGAAGAACAGCTAGCCTCTGAGAAGAAGCTAGTTGAAAAGTTTTCTCAACCTAAAACTATTCTTCCAATCATTGATAGATTCTCTGCTAAAGCAGGTAGCAGTGGATTAGGTCATGTGGTTGGTCCTAGTAATTCTTCTAAGGGCACCCATGCCAAGAAGAAAGATAAGAATGCAAAGAAACCTACCACCGAAGAGAAAGGGAAAGCCCATCAAGATCAAGTGGCATTCAAGAAAGTTATCTTTCCTACAAATGTCTACGATATGGAGAGCACTTATGGTCACTTGACACGACCAATTAATTTTGTGCCTGTCAATGACTATAAGGGGTGGACTCGTCCTCGAAACCTCAGTGAAAGTGCTTTCAAAGCACCTTATCAAGAAATAAATCTGAAAGACTATGGTCCTTTTGTTCATGGTCCGAGTGCTAAGAGAGCACCATTAGTGAAGGCTATTGCACCTAAGCTTAAGGAGAAAGTACTACCATGTGTGTGCTGTACTCATGAGGCATCCTCATCTAGAAGGAATGCTCCTGCCAAAACTAACGTTCAAAAAGTTAAGCAGGAGAATACTAAGAGAATGTACAATAGGTTTGACTGTTGGTGTTGCGAAAAAATAGGCCACTTTGCCGTAGATTGTTGGTTCAATTCTACTTATGTTAATAGACCACAAGTAAACATTGCAAGAAAGATCACTCGCAATGTTAACATTCAACATGGTTCTCAACTAACACGGGACCATGGACCCAAATTTGTTTGGGCTCCTAAGGCAATATAATCTGCTTTTGCAGGTATGTCCAAAGGCCAACAAAAATCCAATCTGGTATTTGGACAGTGGCTGTTCTCGGCATATGACCGGGACTAGGAGTTTATTGCAGGATTTTATTCCAGTTGCGAACGGTCCAAAAGTTATTTTTGGCGGATCCGACAGAGAAATAACAAAAGGCTACGGTATGATTTCAAATGGTAATGTATCCTTTTCGGATGTGGCTTATGTGGAAGGATTAGAACATAATCTTATAAGCATAAGTCAACTCTGTGATAAAGGATCCGTAGTTGATTTTCGTAAAGATAAGTGTTTGATAAAGTCGGCAGAAAATTCGGAAACGATTTTATCAGGCACTCGTTGTAGAAATATATTTTGTTTAAATTTTCTTTGTTTATCATCTTCTACACCAGTGTGCTTGTTAGCAAAAGATAGTGCATCTCTTGCTGACCAATGGCATAAGAGATTAGCACATATTAGTTTCAAAACTATAAACTATTTTCTCAAAACTTAGTGCGTGATGCGCCAAATGTTACGTACATTAACGATAGACCTTGTCATGCATGGATAAAAGGCAAACAAACAAGAGCTACTTTTAAGAGCATAATTGGCAAAGATTCAACCAGATGTTTATACCTACTTCATATGGACTTGTTTGATCCTTTGCAAATTAGAATTTTAGGAGGAAAGTCTTACACATTGGTTATTGTAGATGATTACTCACGTTTTGCATGAGTATTCTTTACAAAACACAAGTCAGATACATTTGATATTTTCACTAAATTTTTCAAGCAAATTCAAAATGAATTAGATTGTTCAGTGGTCAAAATCAGAAGTGAACATGGAACAGAATTTGAATCTGGAGCCATGAAAGATTTCTGTGAAAGCCTTGGTATCTTTCATGAGTTTTCCTCTCCTCGAACTCCACAACAAAATGGGGTAGCTGAGAGAAGGAATAGAACACTCATTGAGGCTTGCAGAACAATGTTGAGCGACACTTCACTACCCAAATACCTCTGGGATGAAGCCGTCAACACTGCTTGCCACGTGCAAAACAGAGCACTCATAAATAAGAACCATGAAAAGACTCCTTATGAACTACTAAAAGGGAAGAGACCAACCATCTCTTATTTTAAAATCTTTGGCAGTAAATGTTTTGTACTTAATAATGGAAAGCATTACAAAACCAAGTTTAGTGAAAAGAGCTTTGATGGTATTTTCGTAGGCTATAGTAGCCATAGTAGATCTTATAGAGTTTTTAATCAGAAAACCCTGGTTGTAGAAGAATCCATTAATGTTGTATTTGATGAGACGAGTATGCTACATAGCAGCTCCTCTAGTATTTCTGTTGAAGATATAGGTTCAAGGCTGCAAGAGTTTTGCTTGGAGAAGCCAGCTGAAGAAGATGCTCAGCACTTCATCAAGATCCCTCCCCCAACCTCAATTGAAGAGGAAGATCATCTTGATGAAGAGCAAATCCAAGTGGAGGAAGACACTCCAGTTGTAGAAGAAGCTCATGGTGCTTCAAATAATGCGAGGAATCTTGAATTCAGACATCTGAGGAACCATCCTATTGATCAGATCATAGGAGACCCTCATGGAGGCATAAGAACCAGAAGAGGTACTACTAACAAAAATATGCATTTAAGTTTTCTCTCGCAGGTTGAACCAAAGAAGTTCCAAGAAGCAAATGAAGACCCCCATTGGATAATAGCAATGGAAGAAGAACTAAATCAGTTCAAGCGTTGCAAAGTATGGACACTTGTTCCAAAACCCAAAGATAAGAACATCATTGGAACAAAGTGGGTATACAGAAACAAGTTGGAAAAAGAAGGAACGATAATAAAGAACAAAGCCAGACTTGTAGCAAAAGGATACAGACAAGAAGAAGGGATCGACTTCGATCAGACTTATGCTCCTGTAGCAAGACTCGAAGTGATCAGGTTGTTTCTAGCTTATGCTGCATTCAAAGGATTCACCGTATACCAAATGGACGTCAAGTCAACTTTTCTCAACGGTAATATAAAAGAAGAAGTATACGTTGAACAAACTCCAGGTTTTGTTAATCCTGAACATCCTGTTTATGTTTATCTATTACAAAAAGCTTTATATGGTTTGAAACAAGCTCCTCGAGCTTGGTATGAGACGCTGTCTAACTTTCTTCTTGAGAACAAGTTCACAAGAGGAAAGATAGATAAGACATTATTTCTTAGAGAAGTAAAAGGCAAGATTTTGCTAGTGCAAATCTATATCGACGACATTATTTTTGGCTCTACGGACAACAACCTTTGCAAGAAGTTCTCCAAACTTATGCAAGGGAAGTTTGAAATGAGCAGTATGGGTGAGCTGAAATATTTCTTAGGACTTCAGGTGAAGCAATTTGAAGATGGAATTTTCATCTCACAGACGAAATTCACCAAGGAGTTGGTTAAGAAATTTGGAATGGAGAGTGCAACCTCTATAAGGACTCCAATGAGCTCAGCTATGTCTATGAGAAAGGGAAACCTTTCGATGAAACTAAGTACAGAAGCATAATTGGCTCTCTGCTCTACCTTACTGCTAGTAGGCCTGATATAATATTTTCTACATGTGTATGTGCTAGATATCAGGTGAACTCTAAGGAATCTCATTATACTGCTGCAAAGCGAATTTTGAGATATCTTAAGGTACACCAAATCTTGGCTTATGGTACCCAAGAAGTAATGATAGCGAGCTAATAGGTTTTTCAGATGCAGACTTTGCTGGTAGTAAAGATGACAGGAAAAGCACTTCCGGGACATGCCAATTTCTCGGAAGAAGACTTATTTCCTGGAGCAGCAAGAAGCAAAATTGTGTTGCAATTTCAACTGCCGAGTCAGAATACATTTCTGCAGGCAGTTGTTGTGCACAACTTCTTTGGATAAAGAATCAGCTTGAAGATTACAACTTGAAGTTCAAAGAAATTCCAATGTTTTGCGACCGGTCCAGTGCTATAGCAATTGCAAATAATCCAGTCTCGCACAACCGGACAAAGCATATTGAGTTGAGATATCATTTCATCTGGGAGCATGTGGTGAATGGGGACATCAATCTATGCTATGTCCCTACGGATAAGCAAGTTACAGATATTTTCACGAAGCCGCTGGATGAGACCAAGTTCTCTTTATTCAAGACAGAGCTTGGAATGCTCAACATGGAGTAATAATCAAGTCAGGAACGAAGCCATGAAGAGATGAAGAATTTCACATGTTCTAATTCTCAAGGAAGCAAAAGCCTAAATTTTTCAGAAAAATAGTTTACTTCTCGAGAAATGGGTAGTCCCTCGAGAAATGATCAGGCACAGATGAATCTGCTGAAATCCTTGATTTCTCGAGAAATCAATTAGCTCTCGAGTAATGGATTATCTTTCTCGAAAATCAGAAACATTTACTTTCGCGAATTCGAAAGGGCAGGTACGCAGATTTTATTTTAAATATTAAATAAATTCATTAAATGTTAAATCAAATCAAAACTATAAATAGAAAATCACGAATGATTTAATGTTCATGCAAAACCCTTCTCGTTCTTCTCGAAAGCCCCTCGACTGTTCATCTTCTTCTCGCATCATCCAGTCTCCAGTTTATTTCTTCTCACGATTTCTCCCAGCAAGCGCAAGTTCATCAGCTTTGATTCGATGGCCCCGTATCCTTGAGCTAAGATTGGCGTCAGATGTGAGCTCGAAAGGTTAGGTCTGATCGATCTTTCAGACGATTTTCAAAATCTTTTCTATCTCATAGATGTAGTGTAACATCCCCCAAACAGCTAGACCCCTAAGTTGGTTTTGTCATGACTAGGCCATGACAAAACCATAGAAAGAGCTCAAGACCTTGTGAACATAGGTGAGAAGGAGAAAACCCAAGTGGTCTGCAAATATCAATTTTCAGATACCAAGCCTATGGTTGGACTTTAGGACCCCACCTTGAACCTTGACCCCAAAATATCATCCCTAACCCATTAGAAGTCTCCTTGATGAACCAATGACCCATTGGTGTCAACCTAAGAGGCCAATTTGACTAAAGTCAACCTTAAGCCTAAATTGGTCAAACTAGCTCAATTAAGGTCAATTGGCCTCCGCCATGCCAAATTGACCATGCCCCTACCCTTGTATGGGTACTAGGATCCTAATGGACCAAAAAGCCCCATCATGGGGCCTCCAATTTGACCAATTTGCCCTAAACCCTAAATTGGTCAAAGTGCCCTAATAAGGGGCAATTCACCCTCACCTTGTCAAATTGACCCTCCCTAGACCTTCCTAACCTTTAAGGGAAGTCAATGGAGCCCAATCCACTCTTTGGGGTCAACCCAATTGGTCAATTGGACCAAAGTCAAACTCAAGCTTAATTTAGGTCAACATACCCCAATTTAACCTAATCTAGCCCAATCCACTTAGGCTAGACCCAATTAAGGTGGTCCACCACCTAATGGGGATTGAATGCTGCTGAGGTGGCCATTCAATTTGGAGAGAGAGTCGGCTAGGAGAGAAAAATTGGGAGTTTCCCCCAATTTGAAGAGAGAGAAAGTGGCCATTAAAGGAGGATTAATGGCATTCAAGGCAAATTGATCCCTCATTCATCTCCCCTCACCCTCCTATCTTCTTCTCTGGTTGTTACAAGAAGCTTAAGGGGTTTTCCAGCCCTCAAGGTGGCTGAATTCAATGGATTCCACCATGGCCGAAAATTAGGCTTGATGGCCATTAATGGTTTTCAATGTTGTAACCTCCCCCTCTCCTATTTGATCCCTTTACAAGCTTCAGAGGATTGAGAGGAGTGGTTTTTCCCCTTTACTTGGAGAAATCGAGCATCAGGAGCAGGAATCGGCATGGCGCCAAAAGCTCTAGGTCAGCCATGGCCAACAAGAAATCGGCAAGGAGCCAAGCACCCACACAGGTCCGATCCACTTCTCCTCCCTTAGTGCTAGATCTCTTCACTTTTTGGGGCTTGATCCGTGCACAATAGGGCTCGGATTGTGCATCTGAAAGGGTGCGTTTCGTACCCGTGTTTCCTCCCTCAAAAACCAGATCCGACCACCTCCGGCCGGCCAACCACCCCCTATCGCCGGCCACCACCTCAACGGAGGTGGTGGTGGCATTGGCCGGCCAGAAAGAGACGCAGGTGGTCGGGAAATCACCCCGCAAAGAGGCCCAGGATGGGCTGTCGCGAGCCGTCCAACGATCGGGGACGATGATGGAGAGCCGTCGGATCCGTTTATTTATGTTTATGATTATATCATTTAATTCGTCGAGCGCTGCATGAAGTTCGTCGAACAAAATAGTTCGTCGAACGAGAAGTTCGTCGAACGAGTTAGTTCGTCGAACGAAATATCTCGTCGAACGGGAGTAGAAGTTCGTCGAACGAATCTGTTAGTCGAACGCTGATATAAGTTAATTTAGTCGAGCGCTATTATACGTTAAGTTAGTCGAACGCAGATACTTAAGAAATTGGTCGAACGCAGAGTTGTTCGACTTTCGTCGAACGCAGATTTGATCTGCTTTCGTCGAACGCAGGGTCGGTCTGCTTTCGTCGGGCAATATTTAATATTTTCGTCGAACGCTGAATCAGTAATTAAAATAAATGTTTATGCAATTTCTGTCACTTATTTTGCTGTACCTAGATCTAATTATTAAAAATATTTAGGCCCCTCTACAGAAAAAGTGTCCAAAACCAAAGTTGTAGCCCTTAGGGTCTACTTTATTTTAAAATTAATTTCACCCCAAAAGGAGTTCTGTAGCTCCCTGTAGGTCCATTTTGGTGGGGCTGGTCCCTAGTGTAGGACAACCACCAATTCTTGAATAACTTTTGACTGGGAAAAGATATGGACTTGAGATTTGAAACATAGTCCACTTATACCTACACACACATCATATCCAAAGATGAGATTTTTAGGAGAACCTTTTCCTAAGGTTTTTGAAATAATTTCATAAATCATCTAATAATTAATTAGTGGGCTAAATGACCTCCAATGCCCTCCAAATTTTGGTGGGTGCTCCTTAGGGTTACTGTATGACCTTCGTAAAATTATCAGCCCAATTGGGACTGTTTTGTTTGAGTATTTTGAAAACCTAACTTGGGTCTAATTAGGTCAAAGTTAGGGTATGGTGTTTACCTTGGGGTATGGTGGTCAAATCTCATCACCATGTAGTTAAACCTTGGTAACTGGTTTAGTATCACCTACAGAATCCCCATGAGTGGTTTGGGGTGGTGTGGAGGTGGATAAGCCCTAGAATACTAGTTTTATTCCTAGGTGTGCATTTAGAACCTTGTGAATGCCATGTGGTCAAAAGTCCCTGATTGATTGTGAAACTTGGTGGATAGATTCATGGGGTGTAAATAGGCACTGGATAATTTTATTAGAATTTTAGGAGCCAATATTCCCTTTGAATTAGGACATAACCCCTTTAGGGAAACTTATTATAAGACACATTTACATGCTTAAAAGTCTTGGATGATGATGAGACTTTGGTTGTGCCCTTATAATCATGTTTTAGACCTCTGATAATTTTTGTGAATTTTATAAAATGATTTAATCAGTGCTTCTTTCACAAGGCACTTGTTTTGATTTAAACTTAAGAAAAATGTTTGATGGTCCAAAGCTCTTTGTTAAATTGTGAAAATTGGTGATAGGACCTTTCTGAACATTAGGAAGCTCTGTGAATTTTTACAAAATTTTTGAAGACTTACATCAGTAGGCTATTTCACAATTCATTTAATTTGAGGTTTTCTTAAAGTATTTAATTTAGTGAGAAAATGAATTCCTTAAATCCTGAAACTTAGTCAGTAGCCTTTTCTGGTGATTACAAGAGCTTGGTAATTTTTCCATAATTTTAGTGTTGATCTTTTTGGTGGTTCCTTCATAAGACTATGATTTTGAATAGATGATAAATAATTAAATTAGAGGAGAATTTATTACTGTAAAAATGTGATATGATGGTTCTGATGTTATTTAGTCACCATAGATTTATCATAATATTTGGAGAGCCATATCATAAGATTTACTTACACTTCATGTTCATTTTCATACTTGGCAGATGTTTGGAGAAATTAAAATAAATACTAAATAATTAAGGAAAATTATGATTCTCTGCACTTAGTCTTATAACATCATGATGGACCTCCAGTAAATAGCTTGTGTCAGTTGGGTGAATATTTCGAGTACCTCTAGTTGTGAGTTTCATATAACTCATTTGGTCTGCGTATAGTAAACTGTGAAATTTGAGAATCAAAGTGGATTCTTAGGAGGGAATGGGAGGTAAGTGGTTTACCTAGTTAAGTTGAGAAGGTATGATGGTCAACAGGAAGGATTATAGATGGTAAAGGTGTGCTTGGTGAGTGAGAGGTAGGTTGCACTCGGGGTCGACGAAAGATCGTCTTGGAAAGTCATAAGTCACTTAGGGTTAATTCAAGAGTAATGACTAGGAGGGTATTCTTATGGGTAGATACCAAAAACACTAAATGTCTTGAGAAAGGGAGCCTTGGGGTGTCATCCCATTGTGGTTCCTAGTACTGTTGTGAGCCCCTTATAGGGTAATCCTCGGGAAGTCCAAGATTAACCATAAACTGTAGGAGTAAGATGTTGTACAAGATTAACTTAACGATACACACACCCACACCCACACCCCATAGTTACGGGAGGTTAGTTGTTTTGGTTGTACGAGCGGTAGGCTCGGTGGTTGAAGTAGCGGATTAGTTAGTCCGGTGAGCGTGTGACTCAGTAGTGTTTGTTGGTAAGGACGGGTCGGTCTGGCGAGCCGGTGGCTCGGAAGGTTATTGGTAACGAGCGGGTTAGCCCGGGGAGTCTATGGATCGGAGATAGGTAGTAGAACATGTTGCATGTGCATGAAGGTGGTGGGTCTCCGGTATTGGACGGTCGTTCACACCGACGTCAATACGTTGACTCGGCAAGTGTGGAATTTGCACTTAGCCTTGAAAGTCTGGTGGTCCAACCAATAAGAGTACGCAGATGCTCCGCAGTTTTGCGTTGAGGCGTACGATAGGTCTAGGTAGGGTAGTGTGAACACCAACCTAGAGGTCGGCGAGGCCCAACCCACCGCTTCCGTTTGCCACTACGGGAGTATCCTGGGAGTCTAGCTCGCTCCAAAAAGGGGAAACTAAAGGTCTATGCGCATAGATTCGAAGTGGGTGAGTTGCACCTGTATGAACATAGCATAACTGCATACCTTGCCTGTCATTGCATAAACATTTCATTTCAACCCCTACCCCTATCGTATAAGTCGGTTATGGGACTCTTATACGATAGGCCTTGCTAAACGACCCCTTGGTCTATAGGTTTGTATGGGCATTCCTATAAAGTAATGGTTACTTTTCTATTGCTACTGTCTTTACTTACTGTACTTTACTTATTCTTTACCTGCTTTTACTATACTCTTTTACTGCTTCAGTTATATATATACACATGTGTAGTGTAGAAACATTTCCTATACCACTGTCACCTGCTCTTTGATTATACCCCTTGTTGTCCTCCGCTTCATCCTTCCCGCTCGGTTCCTAGGAGCCACCGGGGGAGGAGTGGGGGATTGGCGTAGTCTTTTTGACTAACGGTCGGTGGACCATATCATTTTAGGAGATCGAGGAGACGCAGCAGTACCAGAGGTCGGTGCAGGCGGAGGCGGGCCAGCCTATTACAGGAGCACCAGGTTCAGGATCAGTGAGTGATTAGTAGTTAGCTTCCGCGAGTGATCTTGTAGTGAGGATATGATGTACAGGGCGTGAGCCCTTTATTATTGTAACCCTTGTTATCTTTTTATTCAGTTATATCACGTGGACATTTTCATATTTTTCATGTTGATTCTGTGGACTTGTCTTCTTTAATGAACTTTTCTTTGTGATCGATTTGGCCGGCAGGATCGGCGTTTTGTAGTGGCGTCCTTTCCGAGTGAAGGTGTCACCGCAAAGCGGCAGTTCTGGGCCTAAGACCCGGTGTTTGGAAAGAAAGAAAAAAATGGGGTCTTACAAGTGGTATCAGAGTAAAACCTCGATCCGAAGAAAAGAAGTCCACAAACCCTGGGCCACCCCGCGTGAGCTTAGTTTGAGGACAAACTAAGCAGTGGTGTGCCCATATGGGGAAATCACATGAAAAAGTCCACTTTTAACTGAATCTTCTTGGTCAGTTTCCCCGTGCGAGTGTTAAGTTTTCATTTGTAGCCTGCGACGAACCCTACCCCCAGCAGGGAATACCTCCGGCTGCAAAGAAATGTTTAGATATTCCTTTAGTCAACGAGTTAGACTCAACCCCACTAGGATACGTGACTTACCGAAACAACTTATACCGTGACCTAGTCTGGAATAGACCGTAGGTATAACCTTTGGTGAAGGTACGGGGATACCCCAAAGTGACTAGAGAAAGAGAGATTGACTCGGAAGCAGAATGGTATGAGACTCGTAGATTCAATCCTCGTATCCATGACATGATTACATTAAGACAACCACCATGACAAACACCGAGGGTCGGACAAGAATTGAAGTTCAAAAGGGACCCGTTTGGGATTGGGTGACATTTTGATCCTGATAAGGTTGTAGTAGAGGATACCTAGAAGAGTCTAAAGTGTGGAGTATACCAACAAGTCTCAAGATAGAACCCCAAGTCCAAGTTTGTGTGCCCTAAGGATTTCTTGCATACCTCGGACGAGTATAACATGGTGATATTGAAGATACTTCGCCCAAAAATAGATAGAGGCTAATCTTTTATTTATTGGGGCTTACCTTTTGTTTATTGGGCAAATTAATGACGGACTTGGATTTCCCTTAGACCTAAGTTAGAAAAATTTTGTGTCGTGAACAATAATGATTTTGAGGTTGATCATATTCGATGTCACTTGGACAAAGATGGGATGGTGTAAAAATAGGTCTGGAATGATGATCTGAGGTGTTACCAGGACAATGAAAGGACATCGTAAATAGAACAACAGCTTGACCTTAGTTGAATTGTTGGAAATGTAAGTTGCCAAGATTAATCACTTAGGGATGCAGATGCCCTTCTGGAAGTTGGGAACTGAAATTAGGTCGTTCAAGCTTTAGTTATATTTGAAAGTTCTGGTAGTTTGGGGCTTCGGAAGTGATTAATTTATGACTCGTTAAAAATCACGCCCTGTCATGGTAAAAAATTTAACTACAATAATAGCTCGTATGTCTTGGGAGCTATGATGATGAATAACCAGAGGTCTTAGAGAATGACTTATTGGTTTTAGAATATAGTGTTTGATTTCACTATGGTAAGAACGATCTAAGTTTATCTTACTTAGGACCATTTGAAAGAAATCAAGACTAGTATAAGTTGAAGTGATAGAAATTTGGTGAAATAAACGTGAAGATGTTTTCTTGATGAAATTGACTTGTGAAAAATCTTAGGGTTTCAAAAGGCTTTACCCGTATACCTTATGAATCAAACTCCACATAGAAAATGATTGGGAGTCATCTTACCAACATGGATACTAATTGTGGTTGGTTAACATGTACTCATAATGGTTCACAAGTGCCCCCATTAAAATTTAAGGATGATTGGAACGCTAGACGATTTGACTAATTCCATCAATAGTAAAAAACTGGAAAAGTTGTAGAGTAGAGATGATTGATTACTCGGATGTACCTGAAGGAGTAAAGAATTTGAACGTGTGAAGAAAACTTTAGGGGCATAAGAGTCTGCCCAGGTTAGAGTGGAAGATAGATTGACCAAGGTAGCTAGGTCACCCCGGTCAGGATAGATGATACGACGGTGCGAGTCTTGCGACACAAGAAGATTCCGTAGGTAAAAATCATGTTGTAAAATTATGGACAGGAGGAGCACACCTGGGAGCCACTAGAGCTGGGAGGCAGAGATAGTCGATGCTCTTCGAGCCAGGAATAGATTCAATCCTTAGGGGATGTTACGTTCAGTCACTCTCGGCGAAAACCCCACAAGCCTAGCCTGAATTTTGAGGACGAAATTATTTTTTTTGTTTATTGGGATTTGTAACATCCCCCAAACAGCTAGACCCCTAAGTTGGTTTTGTCATGACTAGGCCATGACAAAACCATAGGAAGAGCTCAAAACCTTGTGAACATAGGTGAGAAGGAGAAAACCCAAGTGGTCTGCAAATAGCAATTTTCAGATACCAAGCCTAGGGTTGGACTTTAGGAGCCCACCTTGAACATTGACCCCACAATATCATCCCTAACCCATTAGAAGTCTCCTTGAAGCACCAGTGACCCATTGGGGTCAACCTAAGAAGCCAATTTGACTAAAGTCAACCTTAACCCTAAATTGGTCAAACTAGCTCAATTAAGGTCAATTGGCCTCCGCCATGCCAAATTGACCATTCCCCTACCCTTGTATGGGTACTAGGATCCTAATGGACCAAAACTCCCCATCATGGGGCCTCCAATTTGACCAATTTGCCCTAAACCCTAAATTGGTCAAAGTGCCCTAATAAGGGGCAATTCACCCTCACCTTGTCAAATTGACCCTACCTAGACCTTCCTAACCTTTAAGGGAAGTCAATGGAGCCCAAGCCACTCTTTGGGGTCAACCCAATTGGTCAATTAGACCAAAGTCAAACTCACGCTTAATTTAGGTCAACATACCCCAATTTAACCTAATCTAGCCCAATCCACTTAGGCTAGACCCAATTAAGGTGGTCCACCACCTAATGGGGATTGAATGGTGCTGAGGTGGCCATTCAATTTGGAGAGAGAGTCGGCTAGGAGAGAGAAATTAGGAGTTTCCCCCAATTTGAAGAGAGAGAAAGTGGCCATTAAAGGAGGATTAATGGCATTCAAGGCAAATTGATCCCTCATTCATCTCCCCTCACCCTCCTTTCATCTTCTCTGGTTGTTACAAGAAGCTTAAGGGGGTTTTCCAGCCCTCAAGGTGGCTGAATTCAAAGGATTCCACCATGGCCGAAAATTAGGCTTGATGGCCATTAATGGTTTTCAATGTTGTAACCTCCCCCTCTCCTATTTGATCCCTTTAAAAGCTTCAGAGGATTGAGAGGAGTGGTTTTTCCCCTTTACATGGAGAAATCGAGCATCAGGAGCAGGAATCGGCATGGCGCCAAAAGCTCCAGGTCGGCCATGGCCAACAAGAAATCGGCAAGGAGCCAAGCACCAACACAGGTCTGATCCTCTTCTCCTCCCTTAGTGCTAGATCTCTTCACTTTTTGGGGCTTGATCCGTGCACAATAGGGCTCGGATTGTGCATCCGAAAGGGTGCATTTCGTACCCGTGTTTCCTCCCTCAAAAACCAGATCTGACCACCTCCGGCCGGCTAACCACCACCTATCATCGGCCACCACCTCAACGGAGGTGGTGGTGGCATTGGCCGGCCGGAAAGAGACGCAGGTGGCCGGGAAATCACCCCGCAAAGAGGCCCAGGACGGGTTGTCGCGAGCCGTCCAACGATCGGGACGATGATGGAGAGCCGTCGGATCCGTTTATTTATGTTTATGATTATATCATTTAATTCGTCGAGCGCTGCATGAAGTTCGTCGAACAAAATAGTTCGTCGAATGAGAAGTTTGTCGAACGAGTTAGTTCGTCGAACGAAATATTTCGTCGAACGGGAGTAGAAGTTCGTCGAATGAATCTGTTAGTCGAACGCTGATATAAGTTAATTTAGTCGAGCGTTGTTATACGTTAAGTTAGTCGAACGCAGATACTTAAGTAATTGGTCGAACGTAGAGTTGTTCGGCTTTCGTCGAACGCAGATTTGATCTTCTTTCATCGAACGTAGGGTCGGTCTGCTTTCGTCGAGCGATATTTAATATTTTCGTCGAACGCTGAATCAGTTATTAAAATAAATGTTTATGCAATTTCTGTCACTTATTTTGCTGTACCTAGATCTAATTATTAAAAATACTTAGGCCCCTCTACAGAAAAGGTGTCCAACACCAAAGTTGTAGCCCTTAGGGTCTACTTTATTTTAAAATTAATTTCACCCCAAAAGGAGTTCTGTAGCTCCTTGTAGGTCCATTTTGGTGGGGCTGGTCCCTAGTGTAGGACAGCGACCAATTCTTGAATAACTTTTGACTGGGAAAAGATATGGACTTGAGATTTGAAACATAGTCTACATATACCTACACACACATCATATCCAAAGATGAGATTTTTAGGAGAACCGTTTTCTAAGGTTTTTGAAATAATTTCATAAATCATCTAATAATTAATTAGTGGGTTAAATGACCTCCAATGCCCTCCAAATTTTGGTGGGTGCTCCTTAGGGTTACTGTATGACCTTGGTACAATTATTAGCCCAATTGGGACTATTTTGTTTGAGTATTTTGTAAACCTAAGTTGGGTCTAATTAGGTCAAAGTTAGGGTATGGTGTTTACCTTAGGGTATGGTGGTCAAATCTCATCACCATGTAGTGAAACCTTGGTAACTGGTTTAGTATCACCTAAAGAATCCCCATGAGTGGTTTGGGGTGGTGTGGAGGTGGATAAGCCCTAGAATACTAGTTTTATTCCTAGGTGTGCATTTAGAACCTTGTGGAGGTCATGTGGTCAAAAGTCCCTGATTGATTGTGAAACTTGGTGGATAGATTCATGGGGTGTAAATAGGCACTGGATAATTTTATAAGGATTTTAGGAGCCAATATTCCCTTTGAATTAGGACATAACCCCTTTAGGGAAACTTATTATAAGACACATTTACATGCTTAAAAAGTCTTGGATGATGATGAGACTTTGGTTGTGCCCTTATAATCATGTTTTAGACCTCTGGTAATTTTTGTGAATTTTATAAAATGATTTAATCAGTACTTCTTTCACAAGGCACTTGTTTTGATTTAAACTTAAGAAAAATGTTTGAGGGTCCAAAGCTCTTTGTTAAATTGTGAAAATTGGTGATAGGACCTTTCTGAACATTAAGAAGCTCTGCGAATTTTTACAGAATTTTTGAAGACTTACATCAGTAGGCTATTTCACAATTCATTTAATTTGAGGTTTTCTTAAAGTATTTAATTTAGTGAGAAAATGAATTCCTTAAATCCTGAAACTTAGTCAGTAGCCTTTTCTGGTGATTACAAGAGCTTGGTAATTTTCCCATAATTTTAGTGTTGATCTTTTTGGTGGTTCCTTCATAAGACTATGATTTTGGATAGATGATAAATAATTAAATTGGAGGAGAATTTATTACTGTAAAAATGTGATATGATGGTTCTGATGTTATTTAGTCACCATAGATTTATCATAATATTTGGAGAGCCATATCATAAGATTTACTTACACTTCATGTTCATTTTCATACTTGGCAGATGTTTGGAGAAATTAAGATAAATACTAAATAATTAAGGGAAATTATGATTCTCTGGAATTAGTCTTATAACATCATGATGGACCTCCAGTAAATAGCTTGGGTTAGTTGATTGAATATTTGGAGTACCTCTAGTTGTGAGCTTCATATAACTCATTTGGTCTGTGTATAGTAAACTGTGAAATTTGAGAATCAAAGTGGATTCTTAGGAGGGAATGTGAGGTAAGTGGTTTACCTAGTTAAGTTGAGAAGGTATGATGGTCAACAAGAAGGATTATAGATGGTAAAGGTGTGCTTGGTGAGTGAAAGGTAGGTTGCACTCGGGGTCGACGAAAGATCGTCTTGGAAAGTCATAAGTCACTTAGGGTTAATTCAAGAGTAATGATGAGGAGGGTATTCTTATGGGTAGATACCAACAACACTAAGTGTCTTGAGAAAGGGAGCCTTGGGGTGTCATCCCATTGTGGTTCCTAGTACCGTAGCGAGCCCCTTACAGGGTAATCCTCGGGAAGTCCAAGATTAACCATAAACTGTAGGAGTAAGATGTTGTACAAGATTAACTTAACGATACACACACCCACACCCACACCCCGTAGTTACGGGAGGTTAGTTGTTTTGGTTGTACGAGCGGTAGGCTCGGTGGTTGAAGCAGCGGATTAGTTAGTCCGGTGAGCGTGTGACTCAGTAGTGTTTGTTGGTACGGACAGGTCGGTCCGGCGAGCCGGTGGCTCGAAAGGTTATTGGTAACGAGTGGGTTAGCCCGGGGAGCCTATGGCTCAGAGATAGGTAGTAGAACATGTTGCATGTGCATGAAGGTGGTGGGTCTCCGGTATTGGACGGTCATTCACACCGACGTCAATACGTTGACTCTGCAAGTGTGGAATTTGCACTTAGCCTTGAAAGTCTGGTGGTCCAGCCAGTATGAGTACGCAGATGCTCCGCGGTTTTGCGTTGAGGCGTACGATAGGTCTAGGTAGGGTAGTGTGAATACCAACCTAGAGGTGGGCGAGGCCCAACCCACCGCTTCCGTTTGCCACTACGGGAGTATCCTGGGAGTCTAGCTCGCTCCAAGAAGGGGGAACTAAAGGTCTATGCGCATAGAGTCGAAGTGGGTGAGTTGCACTTGTATGAACATAGCATAACTGCATAACTTGTCTGTCATAGCGTAAACATTTCATTTCAACCCCTACCCCTATCGTATAAGTCGGTTATGGGACTTCTTATACGATAGGCCTTGCTAAACGACCCCTTGGTCTATAGGTTTGTATGGGCATTTCTATAAATCAATGGTTACTTTTCTATTGCTATTGTCTTTACTTACTGCACTTTACTTATTCTTTACCTGCTTTTACTATACTCTTTTACTGCTTCAGTTATATATATACACATGTGTAGTGTAGAAACATTTCCTGTACCACTGTCACATGCTCTTTGATTATACCCCTTGTTGTCCTCCGCTTCATCCTTCCCGCTCGGTGCCTAGGAGTCACCGGGGGAGGGGTGGGGGATTGGCGTAGTCTTTTTGACTAACGATCGGTGGACCATATCATTTTAGGAGATCGAGGAGACGCAGCAGCACCAGAGGCCGGTGCAGGCGGAGGCGGGCCAGCCAATTACAGGAGCACCAGATTCAGGATCAGTGAGTGATTAGTAGTTAGCTTCTGCGAGTGATCTTGTAGTGAGGATATGATGTACAGGGCGTGAGCCCTTTATTATTGTAACCCTTGTTATCTTTTTATTTAGTTATATCACGTGGACATTTTCATATTTTTCATGTTGATTCTGTGGACTTGTCTTCTTTAATGAACTTTTCTTTGTGATTGATTTGGCCGGCAGGATCGGCGTTTTGTAGTGGCGACCTTTCCGAGTGAAGGTGTCACCGCAAAGCGGCGGTTCTGGACCTAAGACCCGGTGTTTGGAAAGAAAGAAAGAAAAATGGGGTCTTACATGCAGCTGGGTTATCTTTTATTTTGGAACATCCTTGCGTATTCTGTTCAGAGAGGTAGAAGATTTCTTTCTAAATGTGAAAGTTGTCAAGGAAGGGAGAATGTTAATCTCCTTTGTAGATAATCTGAAGATTAAGATTTCCACCAAATCTTTGACAAAATATCTAAGGCTACCAGTGATAGATTCTGAAGATGACCTAGATGATGTTGATTGGGACAGAAGTATGGCATATTGTGGTTTAGATAAGGAAGATACTTTTGTTAGAAGACAGAAGATGAATGTTGTTGGAAAGATGTTGGTAGACATTGTTTCTAAGGTCCTTCTCTGCAGGACAAGCAGTTTAGGATATGTTTCTGAAGATGTGTTTTGTTTGATGATTGCAATTGTGACTGGGAAGAGATGTGACTGGGCCACTCTTCTTCTTTTAAAGATTAAAGCAAGTCTCCTTGCTCTAAACTATGCAAGGATACTTTCTTTGTATCTGAATCAGATGAACCCTTCCATGTTTGATATGTCTAAAGGTGCAGTTATTCATCATCTAAAGAAGTTCAATGACTCCACAATTCAGAGGTGGGACATCAGGATAACCAAGCTAGGTAATGTAGGTGCAAGTTCTCAGGGGGAGCCTCAACCTTCTGCAAATGTTGGCAATGAGCTTGTGACTCCAGCTTAAGCTCTAGGTGGGACTTCATCTCCAGCTCCTCCTTCTGATACACCTCATCAAGATGATGTTATTCCATCTCCTCCTCCTCCTTCAGTTGTTGTTGTTGACAATATTCAGGCTGATGTTGTTGAAAGCACAATTGCTGATGTTGAAACCGAGACTTGCGAACAAGACTTAGTTTCTGTGGAGTTCGGGGCCCTCAGCAAGCTGAGGGGCGGCCAACCCTTACTTCCCCCAAGGGAGAGCTCTAGGTTGAAGGTGTTGGAACTAGGGACTGGACCAAGGGCTTAGTGGGGAGGTCCCGCCACATACCCGGAAGCCCCTCAGGAACTTCCCCTCCCAAGCCACTACTAAGCTTGGGCACCACTGGAGGCTCTCCTCTCCCCCCTAGAGAGACTTGGGGAGGGAGAGAGAGGGAGAGAGCTAGCCTAGAATGAGATCCTCTCAAATGGTGCCCCATTGGTCCTATTTATAGGATTTCTGAAGTTGGGCTGCTAATAGCTGAAAACTGGTCCGCCAGATTACCAAAATACCCTTGAACTGGGCTGCAGATAGCCAAATCCCGCTGTTCTTGGACTGCGAATAACCAAAACTGGACTGCGAATAGCCAAATCCCGCTACTCTTGGGCGCTAAACGCAGACCGAATGCCCTCCCGAGCTCGCCCCCTACTGGATGGGAGCGGGGGCGAGCTCCCAGGGCAGCAGCCCGGGCTCGCCCCCCCTGGCTGGGAGCGGGGGCGAGCTCCCAGGGAAGCAGCCCGGGCTCGCCCCCTTAGCTGGGAGCGGGGGCGAGCTCCCCGGGCAGCAGCCCGGGCTCGCCCCCTTAGCTGGGAGCGGGGGCGAGCTCCCCGGGCAGCAGCCCGGGCTCGCCCCCTTAGCTGGGAGCGGGGGCGAGCTCCCCGGGCAGCAGCCCGGGCTCGCCCCCTTAGCTGGGAGCGGGGGCGAGCTCCCCGGGCAGCAGCCCGGGCTCGCCCCCTTAGCTGGGAGCGGGGGCGAGCTCCCCGGGCAGCAGCCCGGGCTCGCCCCCTTAGCTGGGAGCGGGGGCGAGCTCCCCGGGCAGCAGCCCGGGCTCGCCCCCTTAGCTGGGAGCGGGGGCGAGCTCCCCGGGCAGCAGCCCGGGCTCGCCCCCTTAGCTGGGAGCGGGGGCGAGCTCCCCGGGCAGCAGCCCGGGCTCGCCCCCTTAGCTGGGAGCGGGGGCGAGCTCCCCGGGCAGCAGCCCGGGCTCGCCCCCTTAGCTGGGAGCGGGGGCGAGCTCCCCGGGCAGCAGCCCGGGCTCGCCCCCTTAGCTGGGAGCGGGGGCGAGCTCCCCGGGCAGCAGCCCGGGCTCGCCCCCTTAGCTGGGAGCGGGGGCGAGCTCCCCGGGCAGCAGCCCGGGCTCGCCCCCTTAGCTGGGAGCGGGGGCGAGCTCCCCGGGCAGCAGCCCGGGCTCGCCCCCTTAGCTGGGAGCGGGGGCGAGCTCCCCGGGCAGCAGCCCGGGCTCGCCCCCTTAGCTGGGAGCGGGGGCGAGCTCCCCGGGCAGCAGCCCGGGCTCGCCCCCTTAGCTGGGAGCGGGGGCGAGCTCCCCGGGCAGCAGCCCGGGCTCGCCCCCTTAGCTGGGAGCGGGGGCGAGCTCCCCGGGCAGCAGCCCGGGCTCGCCCCCCTAGCGGGGAGCCGGGGCGAGCTCCCCGGGCAGCAGCCCGGGCTCGCCCCCTTAGCTGGGAGCGGGGGCGAGCTCCCCGGGCAGCAGCCCGGGCTCACCCCCTTAGCTGGGAGCGGGGGCGAGCTCCCCGGGCAGCAGCCCGGGCTCGCCCCCTTAGCTGGGAGCGGGGGCGAGCTCCCCGGGCAGCAGCCCGGGCTCGCCCCCTTAGCTGGGAGCGGGGGCGAGCTCCCCGGGCAGCAGCCCGGGCTCGCCCCCTTAGCTGGGAGCGGGGGCGAGCTCCCCGGGCAGCAGCCCGGGCTCGCCCCCTTAGCTGGGAGCGGGGGCGAGCTCCCCGGGCAGCAGCCCGGGCTCGCCCCCTTAGCTGGGAGCGGGGGCGAGCTCCCCGGGCAGCAGCCCGGGCTCGCCCCCCTAGCGGGGGACCTGTCCCTCCACCTCTCGTCCCCCTTGCCTCTACCTCCCTTCCTGCATGGGTCGATGCTACCATGATGCTCCAATGAGTCTCCGGGAGTATGCTCGGCGAATATCGGGGTTGTACACAATCCCCGCTCTTTCCGAGCGTGGCTCACGCTCGGAAAGAAATGTCCAACCCTGCATATTCGACGAGTGTCGCTGGGACTCCGATTATTGGTGCTATCTTGGAAAAGCCACAGCACCTCCCCGAGAGGTCCCCCAACCTTGCCGGCTAGCGAGAGCCCGGCCAGCAGGGCCACCTCGGGGGGAAAAACACTTAGGGAATTTCCGACCACCGAGCGGTTCCTGACCCTGCCAGTTAGGTGGGAGCCTGGTTGGCGGGCCAGCGTCGGGACTACCCATTTCTAGCAGCGAGCTCTACTAGTGGTGGGCATCGGGTCGACACACTTCTAGGAACGAGCTCTACCAGTGGTGGACATGGGGTCGACACACTGCTAGGAGCGAGCTCTACTAGTGGTGGACATTGGGTCGACACACTGCTAGGAGCGAGCTCTACTAGTGGTGGACATTGGGTCGACACACTTCTAGGAGCGAGCTCTACTAGTGGTGGACATGGGGTCGACACACTGCTAGGAGCGAGCTCTACTAGTGGTGGACATTGGGTCGACACACTTCTAGGAGCGAGCTCTACCAGTGGTGGACATGGGGTCGACACACTGCTAGGAGCGAGCTCTACTAGTGGTGGACATTGGGTCGACACACTGCTAGGAGCGAGCTCTACTAGTGGTGGACATTGGGTCGACACACTGCTAGGAGCGAGCTCTACTAGTGGTGGACATTGGGTCGACACACTGCTAGGAGCGAGCTCTACTAGTGGTGGACATTGGGTCGACACACTGCTAGGAGCGAGCTCTACTAGTGGTGGACATTGGGTCGACACACTGCAAGGAGCGAGCTCTACTAGTGGTGGACATTGGGTCGACACACTGCTAGGAGCGAGCTCTACTAGTGGTGGACATTGGGTCGACACACTGCTAGGAGCGAGCTCTACTAGTGGTGGACATTGGGTCGACACACTGCTAGGAGCGAGCTCTACTAGTGGTGGACATTGGGTCGACACACTGCTAGGAGCGAGCTCTACTAGTGGTGGACATTGGGTCGACACACTGCTAGGAGCGAGCTCTACTAGTGGTGGACATGGGGTCGACACACTGCTAGGAGCGAGCTCTACTAGTGGTGGACATTGGGTCGACACACTGCTAGGAGCGAGCTCTACTAGTGGTGGACATTGGGTCGACACACTGCTAGGAGCGAGCTCTACTAGTGGTGGACATTGGGTCGACACACTGCTAGGAGCGAGCTCTACTAGTGGTGGACATGGGGTCGACACACTGCTAGGAGCGAGCTCTACTAGTGGTGGACATTGGGTCGACACACTTCTAGGAGCGAGCTCTACTAGTGGTGGACATGGGGTCGACACACTGCTAGGAGCGAGCTCTACTAGTGGTGGACATTGGGTCGACACACTGCTAGGAGCGAGCTCTACTAGTGGTGGACATTGGGTCGACACACTGCTAGGAGCGAGCTCTACTAGTGGTGGACATTGGGTCGACACACTGCTAGGAGCGAGCTCTACTAGTGGTGGACATGGGGTCGACACACTGCTAGGAGCGAGCTCTACTAGTGGTGGACATTGGGTCGACACACTGCTAGGAGCGAGCTCTACTAGTGGTGGACATTGGGTCGACACACTGCTAGGAGCGAGCTCTACTAGTGGTGGACATGGGGTCGACACACTGCTAGGAGCGAGCTCTACTAGTGGTGGACATGGGGTCGACACACTGCTAGGAGCGAGCTCTACTAGTGGTGGACATTGGGTCGACACACTGCTAGGAGCGAGCTCTACTAGTGGTGGACATTGGGTCGACACACTGCTAGGAGCGAGCTCTACTAGTGGTGAACATTGGGTCGACACACTGCTAGGAGAGAGCTCTACTAGTGGTGGACATTGGGTCGACACACTGCTAGGAGCGAGCTCTACTAGTGGTGGACATTGGGTCGACACACTGCTAGGAGCGAGCTCTACTAGTGGTGGACATTGGGTCGACACACTGCTAGGAGCGAGCTCTACTAGTGGTGGACATGGGGTCGACACACTGCTAGGAGCGAGCTCTACTAGTGGTGGACATTGGGTCGACACACTGCTAGGAGCGAGCTCTACTAGTGGTGGACATTGGGTCGACACACTGCTAGGAGCGAGCTCTACTAGTGGTGGACATGGGGTCGACACACTGCTAGGAGCGAGCTCTACTAGTGGTGGACATGGGGTCGACACACTGCTAGGAGCGAGCTCTACTAGTGGTGGACATTGGGTCGACACACTGCTAGGAGCGAGCTCTACTAGTGGTGGACATTGGGTCGACACACTGCTAGGAGCGAGCTCTACTAGTGGTGGACATGGGGTCGACACACTGCTAGGAGCGAGCTCTACTAGTGGTGGACATGGGGTCGACACACTGCTAGGAGCGAGCTCTACTAGTGGTGGACATTGGGTCGACACACTGCTAGGAGCGAGCTCTACTAGTGGTGGACATTGGGTCGACACACTGCTAGGAGCGAGCTCTACTAGTGGTGGACATTGGGTCGACACACTTCTAGGAGCGAGCTCTACTAGTGGTGGACATGGGGTCGACACACTGCTAGGAGCGAGCTCTACTAGTGGTGGACATTGGGTCGACACACTGCTAGGAGCGAGCTCTACTAGTGGTGGACATTGGGTCGACACACTGCTAGGAGCGAGCTCTACTAGTGGTGGACATGGGGTCGACACACTGCTAGGAGCGAGCTCTACTAGTGGTGGACATGGGGTCGACACACTGCTAGGAGCGAGCTCTACTAGTGGTGGACATTGGGTCGACACACTGCTAGGAGCGAGCTCTACTAGTGGTGGACATTGGGTCGACACACTGCTAGGAGCGAGCTCTACTAGTGGTGGACATGGGGTCGACACACTGCTAGGAGCGAGCTCTACTAGTGGTGGACATGGGGTCAACACACTGCTAGGAGCGAGCTCTACTAGTGGTGGACATTGGGTCGACACACTGCTAGGAGCGAGCTCTACTAGTGGTGGACATTGGGTCGACACACTGCTAGGAGCGAGCTCTACTAGTGGTGGACATGGGGTCGACACACTGCTAGGAGCGAGCTCTACTAGTGGTGGACATTGGGTCGACACACTTCTAGGAGCGAGCTCTACTAGTGGTGGACATGGGGTCGACACACTGCTAGGAGCGAGCTCTACTAGTGGTGGACATTGGGTCGACACACTTCTAGGAGCGAGCTCTACCAGTGGTGGACATGGGGTCGACACACTGCTAGGAGCGAGCTCTACTAGTGGTGGACATTGGGTCGACACACTGCTAGGAGCGAGCTCTACTAGTGGTGGACATGGGGTCGACACACTGCTAGGAGCGAGCTCTACTAGTGGTGGACATTGGGTCGACACACTGCTAGGAGCGAGCTCTACTAGTGGTGGACATTGGGTCGACACACTGCTAGGAGCGAGCTCTACTAGTGGTGGACATTGGGTCGACACACTGCTAGGAGCGAGCTCTACTAGTGGTGGACATTGGGTCGACACACTGCTAGGAGCGAGCTCTACTTGTGGTGGACATTGGGTCGACACACTGCTAGGAGCGAGCTCTACTAGTGGTGGACATTGGGTCGACACACTGCTAGGAGCGAGCTCTACTAGTGGTGGACATGGGGTCGACACACTGCTAGGAGCGAGCTCTACTAGTGGTGGACATTGGGTCGACACACTGCTAGGAGCGAGCTCTACTAGTGGTGGACATTGGGTCGACACACTGCTAGGAGCGAGCTCTACTAGTGGTGGACATGGGGTCGACACACTGCTAGGAGCGAGCTCTACTAGTGGTGGACATGGGGTCGACACACTGCTAGGAGCGAGCTCTACTAGTGGTGGACATTGGGTCGACACACTGTTAGGAGCGAGCTCTACTAGTGGTGGACATTGGGTCGACACACTGCTAGGAGCGAGCTCTACTAGTGGTGGACATGGGGTCGACACACTGCTAGGAGCGAGCTCTACTAGTGGTGGACATTGGGTCGACACACTGCTAGGAGCGAGCTCTACTAGTGGTGGACATTGGGTCGACACACTGCTAGGAGCGAGCTCTACTAGTGGTGGACATGGGGTCGACACACTGCTAGGAGCGAGCTCTACTAGTGGTGGACATTGGGTCGACACACTGCTAGGAGCGAGCTCTACTAGTGGTGGACATTGGGTCGACACACTGCTAGGAGCGAGCTCTACTAGTGGTGGACATTGGGTCGACACACTGCTAGGAGCGAGCTCTACTAGTGGTGGACATTGGGTCGACACACTGCTAGGAGCGAGCTCTACTAGTGGTGGACATTGGGTCGACACACTGCTAGGAGCGAGCTCTACTAGTGGTGGACATTGGGTCGACACACTGCTAGGAGCGAGCTCTACTAGTGGTGGACATGGGGTCGACACACTGCTAGGAGCGAGCTCTACTAGTGGTGGACATTGGGTCGACACACTGCTAGGAGCGAGCTCTACTAGTGGTGGACATTGGGTCGACACACTGCTAGGAGCGAGCTCTACTAGTGGTGGACATGGGGTCGACACACTGCTAGGAGCGAGCTCTACTAGTGGTGGACATGGGGTCGACACACTGCTAGGAGCGAGCTCTACTAGTGGTGGACATGGGGTCGACACACTGCTAGGAGCGAGCTCTACTAGTGGTGGACATTGGGTCGACACACTTCTAGGAGCGAGCTCTACTAGTGGTGGACATTTTCCTCCCTGCCCCGAGCGGTTCCCGGCCCCGCCAGCTAGGTGGGAGCCTGTTCAGCGGGCCAGCATCGAGGCTAAGCATTTTTGAAAAACTTTCATTATATTAAACCATCCTAGTACATGTTGAAAAAAAACTAGACATGGGAACGGAACATAGCCTTACGCGAACTTACGGCTAGAAAATGAGACTTAAGTATGGAAGCCGAACTGAGCCTCCCACTCCCAGTCTTGGTCTTCCTCGACTTCTTCTGGTAACTGTTGATGTTGCCCTGGACCCTTTGCATCCTTCATCTCTGAGGACTCAGGGTAAGTGAATGTCGCGTGACCCTCCTCCTGATGGAAGTCGCAGTAGGGTGACTCCACCCTACCCCTTCCTTTCCTTCTTCTTCCTGCTTTTCTGATTCTCCTCCGTCTACCCCCACCAATCTCCATGGTTTGCTGAGGTGGTGGAGGGGGTGCGTTTGGTCCCGGCCTCCACCTCGGGCGGTTGGATCTTTTTCTTTTGAAGTCCTTACTTCCTTGCTCTCGCGGAGTCGTATTGTTGACCTCTGCGCTCGCCGGGCTATTGGATAGCCTCCACCCGAGGTGGTCTCGACCATCAACATTCACTTGGTTTCTTTTGGGGTGGAGCGAGTGGGGGTCGGATGCCTCCCCGCTCGCCCCCTTTTGGGACTGGGCTGGAAGAGACGGAGCGAGCTGGGACAGTGCCTTCCTCCTGAGCTCGCCCCCTTGAGGGGCTGGGGCGAGCTGGGAGGGCGCCCCCTCCTGAGCTCGCCCCCTTGAGGGGCTGGGGCGAGCTGGGAGGGCGCCCCCCTCCTGAGCTCGCCCCCTTGAGGGGCTGGGGCGAGCTGGGAGGGCGCCCCCCTCCTGAGCTCGCCCCCTTGAGGGTGGGCGAGTGGGGGTATGGCACCTCCCCACTCCCCCCTCACCGGTATCTCCTTTCTGAACTGCTGGCCGAGAGTTCCCTCCTCCACCTGCTGGGGCGGGACCTCCGAACCATCTCCTCTTCTGCCTACGGCCGTCGTGGCGAAGGCGATCTGCAATGTCTGCGTGACCTCTCGCTTGAAGCTTTCAAACATCTCCAACGTCACTCCAGCCACCGGGGGCTGCGAATGACCTGGGTCGGAACTTCTTCCACCTCCGTCCATGGAGCTCATCTCGAGAGTTTCGTGAATCGGTCACACTCCACGCTCACCGCACCATAATGTTGAAACCGAGACTTGCGAACAAGACTTAGTTTCTGTGGAGTTCGGGGCCCTCAGCAAGCTGAGGGGCGGCCAACCCTTACTTCCCCCAAGGGAGAGCTCTAGGTTGAAGGTGTTGGAACTAGGGACTGGACCAAGGGCTTAGTGGGGAGGTCCCGCCACATACCCGGAAGCCCCTCAGGAACTTCCCCTCCCAAGCCACTACTAAGCTTGGGCACCACTGGAGGCTCTCCTCTCCCCCCTAGAGAGACTTGGGGAGGGAGAGAGAGGGAGAGAGCTAGCCTAGAATGAGATCCTCTCAAATGGTGCCCCCTTGGTCCTATTTATAGGATTTCTGAAGTTGGGCTGCTAATAGCTGAAAACTGGTCCGCCAGATTACCAAAATACCCTTGAACTGGGCTGCAGATAGCCAAATCCCGCTGTTCTTGGACTGCGAATAACCAAAACTGGACTGCGAATAGCCAAATCCCGCTACTCTTGGGCGCTAAACGCAGACCGAATGCCCTCCCGAGCTCGCCCCCTACTGGATGGGAGCGGGGGCGAGCTCCCAGGGCAGCAGCCCGGGCTCGCCCCCCCTGGCTGGGAGCGGGGGCGAGCTCCCAGGGCAGCAGCCCGGGCTCGCCCCCTTAGCTGGGAGCGGGGGCGAGCTCCCCGGGCAGCAGCCCGGGCTCGCCCCCTTAGCTGGGAGCGGGGGCGAGCTCCCCGGGCAGCAGCCCGGGCTCGCCCCCTTAGCTGGGAGCGGGGGCGAGCTCCCCGGGCAGCAGCCCGGGCTCGCCCCCTTAGCTGGGAGCGGGGGCGAGCTCCCCGGGCAGCAGCCCGGGCTCGCCCCCTTAGCTGGGAGCGGGGGCGAGCTCCCCGGGCAGCAGCCCGGGCTCGCCCCCTTAGCTGGGAGCGGGGGCGAGCTCCCCGGGCAGCAGCCCGGGCTCGCCCCCTTAGCTGGGAGCGGGGGCGAGCTCCCCGGGCAGCAGCCCGGGCTCGCCCCCTTAGCTTGGAGCGGGGGCGAGCTCCCCGGGCAGCAGCCCGGGCTCGCCCCCTTAGCTGGGAGCGGGGGCGAGCTCCCCGGGCAGCAGCCCGGGCTCGCCCCCTTAGCTGGGAGCGGGGGCGAGCTCCCCGGGCAGCAGCCCGGGCTCGCCCCCTTAGCTGGGAGCGGGGGCGAGCTCCCCGGGCAGCAGCCCGGGCTCGCCCCCTTAGCTGGGAGCGGGGGCGAGCTCCCCGGGCAGCAGCCCGGGCTCGCCCCCTTAGCTGGGAGCGGGGGCGAGCTCCCCGGGCAGCAGCCCGGGCTCGCCCCCTTAGCTGGGAGCGGGGGCGAGCTCCCCGGGCAGCAGCCCGGGCTCGCCCCCTTAGCTGGGAGCGGGGGCGAGCTCCCCGGGCAGCAGCCCGGGCTCGCCCCCTTAGCTGGGAGCGGGGGCGAGCTCCCCGGGCAGCAGCCCGGGCTCGCCCCCTTAGCTGGGAGCGGGGGCGAGCTCCCCGGGCAGCAGCCCGGGCTCGCCCCCTTAGCTGGGAGCGGGGGCGAGCTCCCCGGGCAGCAGCCCGGGCTCGCCCCCTTAGCTGGGAGCGGGGGCGAGCTCCCCGGGCAGCAGCCCGGGCTCGCCCCCTTAGCTGGGAGCGGGGGCGAGCTCCCCGGGCAGCAGCCCGGGCTCGCCCCCTTAGCTGGGAGCGGGGGCGAGCTCCCCGGGCAGCAGCCCGGGCTCGCCCCCGTAGCTGGGAGCGGGGGCGAGCTCCCCGGGCAGCAGCCCGGGCTCGCCCCCCTAGCGGGGAGCGGGGGCGAGCTCCCCGGGCAGCAGCCCGGGCTCGCCCCCTTAGCTGGGAGCGGGGGCGAGCTCCCCGGGCAGCAGCCCGGGCTCGCCCCCTTAGCTGGGAGCGGGGGCGAGCTCCCCGGGCAGCAGCCCGGGCTCGCCCCCTTAGCTGGGAGCGGGGGCGAGCTCCCCGGGCAGCAGCCCGGGCTCGCCCCCTTAGCTGGGAGCGGGGGCGAGCTCCCCGGGCAGCAGCCCGGGCTCGCCCCCTTAGATGGGAGCGGGGGCGAGCTCCCCGGGCAGCAACCCGGGCTCGCCCCCTTAGCTGGGAGCGGGGGCGAGCTCCCCGGGCAGCAGCCCGGGCTCGCCCCCCTAGCGGGGGACCTGTCCCTCCACCTCTCGTCCCCCTTGCCTCTACCTCCCTTCCTGCATGGGTCGATGCTACCATGATGCTCCAATGAGTCTCCGGGAGTATGCTCGGCGAATATCGGGGTTGTACAGCTGATATTGTTACTGAGATTCAACAAGAAAACCTTATAGAGCACAATCCTAGTGGCCAAAGGGCAGGGTCAGGTGCTGATTTTGATTTTTCTATTGAAGCTGATGATATATCAGTTCATAGGCAATCTCCTCCCCCAGCACAAATTGAGGGGGAGAAAGAGTTTGGTGAAGAAGCCAACAGGGATGCTCAGGGAGAGCTAGTTGGTGAGAAAAGAGTTGTGGCTCCAAAGGTTGTAAGTTCTTTAGTTTTTCAAGAAATTTTTGATAATGTTGTTCCTACTCCTTCTCCTTCTTTATATGAAGAAAATTCTCTTCTGGGCAAAATAGAGTTGATGCTCCAGAAGCAAAGTGACAAGTTTGAGAAGTCTTTCAAGGAAGTTCATGCTAGGATTTCAGAAGTTGAAAAAGGCATGAGCAAAAGTCTAGCTGCAGTTCAAGCCAAGACAGATTCTCTCAAAGAGATTGTGATTCAAGGGGGAAAGGCAATTGATCACACAATTGAGGGTGTGGGAATAGTTTTAGCTCACACTCTCCAGGTAAAAAGGTCTCTAGAATCAATTGAATCCAATGCAGAAAATAACACATTCAAAATTGTTGATGAGGTTGGTCAATTCAAAGAGTCTGTCATCCAAACCCTATTTGTAGAAGTCAGAAAGGGGGAGGATGAAATGGTAGAGCTTTTGGATAATCAGGTTTCTCAGCTCCAAAAAAGTTGGTCTGATCAGTTTGAGCAGTTGAATGTTAGTGTTCAGAAGCAAATTGCAGATGTAAATTCATATACATTCAAGACTGCAGTTTGGCTTCACAATGAAATTTTTCCAGAATTGCAGGTTCAAAATGTTCTTCCACCTCAATTTTCTCCCAGGCTTGAAGTCCAACCTGAGTTTGTTCCTCCTGTGGATTCTTCCCAGGTGTGGGCTTTTGATCATTCTGAAGGTCCTTCTTTGACGCCTAGTTCCAGGAAAAGAAAGTTTGGTGAAGGTCCTTCTGTCAGCAGGTCTGTCCCTGGGTCCAGCTCAGCAGGTTTTGGTAAAGCAGTTGCTGAGGAAGTACTTACTGAAGTGTGGAGTCATGTTTCTAGGATAATCATTCTTGACACACTCAAGCTAGTGGTTGAAGGTGGAATTAAAGCTTCAGAATATTTCAGCACTTCTGAATGGAAAAAGTATGAGACAAGCATGACCAAGAGAAGGATTCATTTCAAGTAACAATCCTTCAGCTCCAGCCCCTCCTCTAAAGTATCATCCTAAGCCTTATGCTTGTTTTGCAAGACAAAAGCAGAAGAATAGAGACAAGGCCTGAAGCAAAGTTTATGTGTTCCATCAAATCATTTGATAATTCTGATTGTGTGAACATTAAATCATTTTGACAATCTTAATCATATATAGTTTTTTATTTTGATGCTCATTTTGTTTTCATATTCTTTCTCCTGTGATGTGTAGTATATCTGTTTTATTTTGTTACAATTCATCTTAGTTTTTAGGGTTCTGACTTCTACAAATAGGGGAAGATTGTTGGGAATTGTATCCACAATTACCTTGATTTGAATAAGTCCCCTTGAACTAAGTTGAATTGAGTTTGTATTTGATGTTGCTCTCTAGTAAAGTGTTTGCAGGTTTTAAATGGCTAAGTACAAACCAATGTCAGGTTTCAATGGGTCATCAAACACAAGCCAATGCAATGTAATTCCTCGTTGTATGGACCAAGGTGTTGACTCATGTGAAATCTCTCTATTGGGATGTACTTCTTATTCAAACACAAAGGAAAAGCTAGGAGAAAGATGTTGTTCTTTTGATCTGAAAGAAGAAATATTTTTCTAAGTATTTCTGCGTTCGACGAAAGTTGGTGCGTTCGTCGATCTCAGTTCGACGAACTGAATAAATTTCGTCGATCTCATTTTTGCCTAAGTTGAAAGTAGTTCGTTGATCGCGTTCGTCGATCTCCGTTCGACGAACAAAAGAAGTTTTCGTCGACCGCTGTTTCGCCAAAGTTGAAGTTGTTTCGTCGATCTCAGTTCGACGAACTGAAATAGTTTTGTCGATCTCAGTGTTTGCTAAAGTTAAAGCAATTTCGTCGATCGTCGATCTCCGTTCGACGAAGTGACGAAATTTCGTCGAGCGCTGTTTAGCTGAAAGATAAATTGATTTCATTGATCGCCTTTTGTTGATCTCCGTTCGACGAACTCTTATTATTTCGTCGATCGCTGTTTTGTTGAAATTGAAGTGTTTCTTTGAGCTCAGTTCGACTAATCTTTGCTGGTCGACGAATTGACTCGGTGTTGTTTTGATTCTCAATTTCTTTTCTCGAGAAGTCTTTCTATTTCTCGAGAAATTCTTTTCTCTATCCCGTAAAATCCTTCTATTTTCTTTCTCGAAGCAGAAGCTACCATTTCTCGAGAAATTTTTTGTTCTCGAGAAATTAAATCTTTCGTTCTTAATTCTGTTTTCTCATAAGCTTATTTATTTCTCGAGAAGTTTTTTTTTGTTCTCGAGAAATCTGTTCAATTCCTGAAATCATTTTCCAATCCTTTTGACGGGACGTTAATTCATTATGTCTATTATGACTGCTCTTTTGATTTCGTTTAAGGTTTATTCTACCTTAATTGATGTCGTTAAGCCTTTGATTATATAAGGCTCTCGTTTAAAGATTCTTATAATTAATTCTGATAAACCCTAACTCTCCTTTCGTTCCAAGAACGAGAAAGTGCCGCGAGATCGATCTGTTGTTCTAAATCAGTTGTCTCCAGTGGATGAAAAGGTTCGATTGATCATTGCTCCTTCCTCTACTGCATCTATTGGATCAAGTCGAAACGAAGAAGGTCAGATCTGAGTTTTTATCGTTCTTCCTCATCGCCATCAAGTCAAAGTTTTTCAAGTCTCAAGAACGAAGAAGATCTATCAGTGCTTTCAGATCTGATTATGTATTGATAAGTCTCTATCAAACCTTAATTGCATTTGATTGTAGGAGAAGTTTTCTCCGAGTTGTAGGAGAGGTTTTTCTCCGAGTTGTAGGAGAGGTTTTTCTCCGAGTTGTAGGAGAGGTTTTTCTCTAGGCTGTAAGAGAGATTTTCTCTGAGATTGTAAGAGTGTTGACTCCGAGATTGTAGGATCACTCTTGATCCGAGTTATAGTGAAGTAGTCAAGTCTAGCTGTGGTGCTAGATTGGCTAGGCCGGCAAGTGGAGTACCCAAGAACGGGGAACCACTATAAAATCCTTGTGTTATCTGTGTTTGTGATTTGCTTTCTGTGCGTTCTATTTCATCAAGTTTTTAATTCCGCAAAAGACGCAGTTATCACCTATTCACCCCCTCTAGGCGATTTAGGTTGGCAACTAGATACTTCAATTAGATTATATTAATATATAATGTATTATCTTATAGGGTTGCATTGACGTCATAGATGTCACTCATATTTAAGTAACAGTTCCAATTAAAGATCAATGTAGGTATCAAAATAAGAAATAAGTCATTACAACAAACGTCATGGACGTATGTGATTCAAATATGAAGTTTGTGTATGTATTGCCTGGATGAGAGGGGTCATCATCAGACTCCAGAGTGTTACGTAATGCACTCAAAAGAACAGATCGTTTTGAGATGCCAGTAGGAAAATACTACCTATGGATGTAGTATACATTAACGATCCACGATATCTTGCTCCATATAGGTCAACTAGATATCACCTAAAAGAGTGGTCTGCACAAGACAACAATCCCACCAACTACAAAGAGTTGTTTAATCTCCGGCACTCAAAAGAGAGAAATGTTATTGAGATGACATTCTGAATTCTTACAAAACAGTGGATTATTAATTTATACGTTACATTATGATTTATTTTGTATCAAGTTATAAATTAATTATAATTTTAAATAGGTTCAAATTATAATCGGATGTTGCAATCTACATAATTTTCTCATAGAGAAAAGATTAGAAAATTATGCTAGATTACTTGCTGAAGTAGATGCAGAAATATTAGTGCAAGATTCAATTACTGGTAGTTTTGAGTGCGCATATGCAGTTCTTACAGTTCAAGCAACACAAGAATGGAGCACTTTTAGAGATACTAAGACTATAAATATGTTCAATGAGTATCGTGCTCGTCGTGGGGCATAAGATGTTTTGTTGATGTCAAATCATATTATGTTGCTTTAAATATATTTCACTGTTTTTTTTGTTTTCTGCAACATAATTAAATATAGTAATACCATGAGTATTATTTTGTCGCTAATTATAATTTGTTCATTTTACTATGTTCTATGCTTGACTAAAGTGCAAACATTTAATGAATAAAAGCAAAGGAAAAGACGTCAAAGTAAGTGAACAGTCATATGTTCCCTGGACATCACAGATGACTGTGCTTTATCTACTGCTCTCCTCGAGCAGCACAGTTTGAGGAACAATGAGGCTAGTGGATGGAAAAATGTCGCCAACACAACAACGATTCAAGCATTAAAAGAGGATTGCAATGTGGTCATTAGTAAGGAGAAGATAATGATGCGCATAAAAATATGGAATAAATACTACCAAGAGATATGGACAATGCTGGATTCTAGTGGATTTAGTTGGGATTGGAAGCACAATGTAGTGAAGGTAAACAATGAAGATGTTTGGGACAACTACGTTGAGACATTGTTTTATTTTATCAATTAATTACATGTTTAAATATTTTAAAAAATTATGAGCCTAATCTAAACTAAACTTGTAGGCAAATCTGACTGTAAAATATTATCGCATCAAAGTGATCGTGAATTGACGACTTAGCTATGATATATGAGATTGATAAAGCTACTTGAACTCAGGCTGCAACTGCATCAGAGACAATGAATGAGATCCACATTGATGATTCGATGGACGACAATGTGGTCGAGGAGGTTGAGCCATAGCCCAAGAAGAAGAAAGCAGCTGCGGTGGATATTATTGCGGATGTTGTTTCTGCAATTGCGAGGAATATGGAACAGGAGAGCAATGTGGCTTCTCCGCCGACACTACCGATCTTAAGAGTAGACAAGATATATATGGCAATTGTTGCTATTATATATCTGACTGAGCATGAGATCATACAGGCCATCGACATGCTGAGTGTTGACGACACGAAGAGCGACGAGTTCATGACTTTGCCGGCATCAATCAGGAGGACCTGGCTACGCAAATATTTACTCGATTGATTTTATGTTTTTATTTTGTGGACTTTATTTACATGTTTTTAAATCTGTGAACTTTTATTTCTATGTTTTTAAATTTATGGACTTTATTTCTATGTTTTTAAATTTATAAGTCTTATATTATTCTATTTTTGTGTGACACTGCGTAAATCTGAAAAATGAAAATTTTAATTGGCAATCCAAGTGACACAACATTAATGCCTAAAGTTGAGGTGAAATGATTGATCCTCCGGTGTGTGATTTAATTGTTTTAATAATTCTTACGAAAAATATGGTAAGATTTGTACACTACCAGAAAAAGAAGAAAACTAATATTTTGCAAATAATTAAACATTATTTTTATTAAGGCTTAAAAAAGAAGTAGATCCGAAAAATAATAATCCCTGCCTTTACAAATGGAAACTTATTAGGATGTTGTGCAGCAAAAAACGAACGCCCACTCGTTCCTGTACTGGTCGTCCATCCTACTCCTCGTCGTCAGTTGGATTTAACTTCCTCTTTCAGTTCATCGTCGTCTTCCACCGGCTGCTGCTACCCACCAACCCGCCGACGTTTAGTATTATACCTCTTTGAATTCCAACCTACATGCGCCGTTGAGGAGATGGATCAATTCGATTTACATATGAAACGGGGATGCTGAATTGGACAACCGCCGGCAGATTCTAACTGGATTCCGGCGGCTTCGATCGATCTGTTCTGCGCCTCTAATCTGCTTCATTGTTCTCCTTTCCACGCCAAACTTGAAATACCCTAGAAAAAGGAGAGAAATGAAGGAAGAAATGCCGATTATTCTTCCATACGCCGATTGATTCGAGAATTTAAGGAGGTATTTTCATTCTGTGTGTGATTCGTCTCGGTTTGCTGCCGGCGCCTTCTCGATAGGGGTTCGCCTGACGCCACTGTAGAGGATGTCGGGCGCTGGCCAGGCCATCGAACAGCGTATCCCCGCGTTCCCGGGAAACAAGATGGAGGCGAAGGCTGCTGAGAGTGAGCATCAGCAGGGTCCCGCCGATGGCTGTAATCCCGTTAAGAAACCGGGTCCCGTGTCCATGGATCACGTGTTGCTCGCCCTCAGGGAAACTAGGGAGGAGCGGGAGGTCCGGATCCGGAGCCTCTTTAATGTCTTCGACACCGCCGGTGTCGGCTATCTAGACTACGCCCTAATCGAGGCCGGTCTGTCGTCTCTCCGTATCCCCGCAGAGTACAAGTACGCTCGGGACCTCCTCAAGGTCTGTGACGCCAACAGAGACGGCCGCGTGGATTATCTGGAGTTTAGGCGTTACATGGATGACAAGGAGCTGGAGCTGTACCGTATTTTTGAGGCCATTGACGTGGAGCATAATGGGTGCATCTTGCCTGAGGAGCTCTGGGATGCACTTGTCAAGGCAGGTAATACTATGAAATGATGACTTTGACCTTCATTCCACTGTTTTATCATCGTATAGATTGCATTTGTGAGGACTCTAGTCAGTGATTTGGGTGACCACACGATAGCTGAAGAATGATATTGTGTTCTAGATCTCCAAGAAAGATTAATTAGTCTATCCTAGACCTCTGTTCTTATATTTTTTAAGGACTCTTTTTTGTTAAATTGTGTTTACCGTGAGATCTTAAAAGCATAGTTAAATTGTTCATTTGAATACAAGTGAGGATCAGAACCGCTTCTATGGTTCTAGTAGTTTCCAGTTACTGCGAGTATACTGAGGTGCTCCCCGTCGGTTGTTGGAACGATGCGAGACGGGCTTTCAGATGTCGGATGAGAACGCTGAACTCCTGAGTTAGGGAGGGCACATTGGTTTGTATAGGTTGATAAAGTATATTATGGGATGCTTCTACCCAAGTGTCTTCGGATGAGTTTATGTGCATGCAGTACATGATTATCTCCTTGCATTTGTTGAGAGGATATTTTCATGACTCAACCTTAGACCTCCAATTTGCATATAGATAACTAATTCAATCACTAATGCTCCTCAAGCACAACATGAGATTAATAGTTATGGGTTCAACTAAAATAAGCCTAGGTTCACATGAGAGAGTAGGGGAGTCAACCTATTAAAGTGCAAAAAACCATAAATGGTGTACAAATAAAGTTAATTCACTAAGCCGTCATGCAATTTGAGAACATACAAAACTCATAAAGAAGTACCGGAATCTAGTTTTGGCTCAACCTTGATGTAGCCTTGACATTGATGAAGATCATCGCAGTCCAAATATCAAAATCGGTTCTCCAACTATGCCGCTTGCTTACCCATCGATTGTCATCCTCCTCAACGCCCACAACCATAATTTAGTAGTGGCCACCCTTCTACCTGGAATATTTTGCTGGACTTAGATCCGTCTTCTGAGCTCTAATATTATTGCACCTTGCCATGTCTCCTGTTATGGGCGTCAACTGATTTCCTGCCGGCTTACTTGTAGTTTGCTCCACATCTATGGAGTCCAAGCTCGAAACTTAGCTACTGCCCGCTCCACAATCTAGATGAATAAAAACTGAGTATATATATCCATGCAAAGCCATGTAGTTGTTGACAACTCCAAATCATATAACTTACATTTATATTAAAGGGATAATTCAATATTGTATATAACCATGCATGCAAAATGTGTGTTTAAATATTGCCAAGATAGACTAAAACAACTACTAAGTACGATAAACTGCATGAACCTAATACATCAAAGCATCTGCCCTATGCAATGACTTCATAATTAGGTGCAATGCGGGTAGCATCCAAAACAGTGTTAAATTAATATTTAGGCATATTTTACAATTCTTCTCCTTTAACAAATATTATAGAAATAAATTTTTTTGCTGAAATTTTGCATTTGCATTAGAAAATAAAAAGAAAGTACAAAGCTAGGTTATTATACGATACCATCCAAATCAGATTGGACAAATTCGACAAACTCAGAAGGAGTATCAATGAGGCTATACCAAACAAAATTATAGCAAATAGAATAACGAGCACAAAAGTCAGCAACCCTGTTCGCCTCACTGGAACATGCTGGAATCGAATTTGAGGAAATCCGCTGAGGAAAGCAAAGTCTTCCTCCCCATCATCAGTCGCATTCGAACATCCCTTTCGCAAGCTGTTGGAGCACACCGCATTCAAGTTCGCGCAGTCTCCCTCAACGATAGCCCCACGGGCATCAAACATAGCCGGCTCAATAAATTTTTTCAGGGCAAGAAGAGCCGCCAATTCGACCCCCCGGATCCCAATGCAAAATGGAAGTGCCGGCGGCAAACACAATCTCGCCCATTGTGAGCACCATCCCGAGACCGGCACCATTGGAGGGCCCAATAGCCCCATCCACATTACAGCACCATCAGAAGTTAGCTAGTTCTTCTGGTCTCCTTAAAACATCTTTGGATGTTAAGCAATATGTCTCTTATCTTATATGGTCCCATTGTGCAACCACTTACATCTGTCTACAATTCAAAAGTCTTTTGCAAGTCTACTAAGTCCAAGAAAGGTGCCTAACTAATTTTTCTGTTTAGCAAAAGAAAAACATCCCCATACGTTTAGCTCCATTAAAACTTTGCAGTGGTACAGGTTAGTGCATGTAATGAGAAAATAGTACAAAAAGGACTAATGAACATACAGATGTATCGGCATGGGACTACAAAACTCTTCATGTCACGACCACTCATAGATTACCTTCCCACTTTTTAATTCGGTTTTGATCTCCCTCTTGCCAACTATGAATCCTAGAAATATTAAGCCCTTTCTTGCATATTTATATTTTTTCATTTAGCGAGTTGATGTTGTTGCAGTATGGTAAAAAATTTCCATAGCTGCTCCAGCTGCTCATCCAACGTTCAGTTGAATACCAGGATGTTATGGAGGTAAACAATCACAGAATATTTTTAGGGATGCAACACATCATTCACCAAGCGCGTAAAAGTTGTTAAAACATTATCATAGTCGGAATGACATAACTAGACACTAAAATAACCCTTATCAATTTATAAAGCAATCTTCCAAGTCCAGCTTAGAGATGCTAACTCCATCATTCTTTAATATAGATTTTTTGTGCATAGGCATAATCAGTTAATCACCATTGCGGCATCAAATACCATTTGTTTGTTGTGCTCCACTGATTTTTGTGGTGGCAACTAACTCCTCGACCAAACCTTGGACACTGTCTTCCTCTTCTACTGTGTCTGTTGTCAGTAACGCATAACTCCTTTGTTGCCCTTCTTTCACCCGTCAGATGGACAACAAAAATGTTGATGTCCCTAATTGAAGCAATTCCCTTCCTTGGTAAGTTTGCGAAAATATGGTTTCACGCTAGGCACCACATAATAAGGTATATGATGCCAAAAACAAGCAGAAAATAAGCTAGTATATTTTGGTCTCCACCTCAAACCCCTTCTAAATCCATGCCAAAGAGTATGAACTTGGATGAGGAAGGGTCTCCAAACCCAACTTTTTTGAGTGTGGAGATGAGGTTCTTTTGGATGCCCGCATCTATGATTACAAATGACCAGTTCTTTCTTGACTTGGATTCCGAGTGTGAACAACTCCTCCCCCGGCCCTCTTTACCCTGATTCTATATTCTTCGGAATTGCCATCAGAGATAGAGAGGGGTCTGTCATGGCCATTTGTCTTACTGTATTGTTGTTCACAACCCTAACACTGGTATTACTGTTGGGTTTTCTATGAGGTTTACCCATCATATGTGCGCAACGGAAATTCAAGAAAAACTCAAAAGAGAAGCATGCAGATCTTGCGATAACCATGAATTAAGAAATAAAGTGCAAAGTACCTGTGTCGGAATGCAGATTCACGACGCAATCGGGCTTCAAAATCTGCACCAGAAAAACACTGCGGCTGAGTCGGAATCCAAATCCAAGATCCGCTTCATCAACAGGCCTGATTCAAAATCAGCGACCGTCTGTCTTCTTCTTTTGAGTCCATGAGAACACAAAAGATAAATCTGTGTCTTTACGGGATGCCCACAATAACGCCGAGAAACGTCTCGCTGTCGTCGTTTTAAATGTCCTCCGATATGTCCGACATGTCTCCCGACATGTTATTTTTTAGGGTAAAACAATGTTTTTCTATAAAAAAATAGATTGTCTTTTTGTAAAATATAGTCCGACATGTCCGATTTTTTCCGATATATCGGCCGACGTGACTTTTAAATATATTGCCCGCTATTTTATTTTATGTTATATTAGCAGACTGACAACATATGTTTAAATCGCATATGAATATTATATTATGTATGTTTAAATCGATTAGACTTATTGTTTCAATTTTTTTAGCATTTTATTCTTACAACTAATTTTGTATAATTGTTTCATAATTTTTTAATTTCATATTACAAAAATATGAAAATATTTAATACATTTATTACAAAAATATGAAAATATTTAAATTTTCTTTATTTGCAATAAACTTATTGTTATCAAAATAAAATTATTGTATACTATTAAATATATTTTACAATATATCATTTTGTATTTGTTAATAATATTTTATCATAGATACTATTCGATTTTATTTCATAATATAAATGGCTCATTTCTTATCTATTTGTTATATTATTTTTCTATTTTTATAAGGTATAATTATAGTTAGTATAAATAAAAATGAAATTTTTATTTCTACGACATGAAAATCCGATATTTTAAAATATCCCCGACATGTCTCCGATTTCCGACATCCGATATTTAAAAACTCAATCCGATATGTCGCCGACATCCGATATCTAAAACATTGACACGATAGTAAACTGGAAGAATGATCGGCTTCTTCGTCTCCACGAACTTCTAGGTTCGATTCCAGGAGAGGACTGCCGACGCTAGGGTTCCAGTTCGCAAAAGGAAGCCGCCGGGGTTTCGCCGCTCTTCAGAACCTTTCGGAAGGGGCTCGGGAATAGTTGAAAAGCTTAACCCAAGATCTAAGATTATATCTATATATAATCATTAGTGAACCAGGTTCAGCTTCAATAGGAATTACCCTAAGAACAGGTGAACCAGGTTCATGGTTTAGAAGAAGGCGAAAACAGACTCAGGCTGTGTCGACTTGATATCCATTCGATCGACTAGACAATATAGTCGATTGGTTTGATATCTAGTCGATCAGCTAGATAATCTAGTCGATTGGTTTGATATCTAGTCGATCGGCTAGACTATCTAGTCGAACGGTTAGACCGTCTTGTCGAATCTGTCCAGTCAATACTGAAACATTCTAGACGAATCCTTCTAGTCAATCGGCTAAACCATCTGGTTGATCGGCTGGACCGTCTAGTCGAATCTGTCCAGTCAATACTGAAACAGTTTAGACGAATCCTTCTAGTTGATCGGACAGACGATCTAGCGAATTCGACCAGACAACACAGACAGTTGTAGACGACTTTGTCTAGTCGATCGGCTAGACCTTCTAGTCGATCGGCTAGACCTTCTAGTTGATATCATTATATCGACATGCAATCAAACCGACATAGACTTTTTCCCACTCATCCAAGTTTGGTTCTCCGCTCATATCCTATATGAGTCGAACCACCCCGATCATATATCCAATTTCTCGTGCGTTATTATGTGCGATCCCATAAGCTCATATTACGTTGACAGCAAGACTAACTCGTTGACTACTTCCAGATCACATAAGATCCCAACAGTCTCCCACTTGATCTAGAACATATCAACTATAGTTTCACATGCAATGAGCGGCATCTAGCAATGCATCGCTGTTACCCAAGTAATACAAGAGTTCGTAACTCAATGAACCTATTGTGACCAATGTTACAATGCTGTCATGTTCCTTTGTCCACTTACATCTAGATTGAACTCGAGGCATGGACCGTGTCACCCTCTTAATAATTCAATCTTAGTTTCTTGATCTAGATTAGACCTTCTGAGATTGGTGAGCTTAATATCACATATTGACTCAACCTAGCATGACCGTGCATTTGTCAGTCTCATTCTATCAAGGGCTATCAAGGGGCCCATGGATGTAACTCTTGTCATATAAGAGAACAAATCTCATCTCTGTCCACTCACAAACACCTAAATGATTCGTAACGTACCCAACCACCCTTATCATCAACCTTAATCAAGGAAGACTTTAGATGACATCAAAATATGCTCTTCCTCACTTGATGAATGTTGTGTCTTCAGGTCAAAGAACCACAAACATCATTGTCACTTGAGACCTACTTGTGACATGTTCATATAATAATTCACAAAGTAGTACTTATGTGATGACTTGATATCCAATATCATGACCTGTGAGAACCGGTCACCAGTCAACCCACATACTAGTCTTAATGTATCATCCTCGCTCTAATTTCTAAGGTGATACCTCGACCAGAGACCATTTAAGAATAATGCTTCATATAAACATAGACACTCACATTCAAGTCACGCACTTGAATTTTTATGGAAGCAAGCATTCTAAGAACATTTATTATGTTAATTACTATATCAAATATAAAAACAAATTGACATAACAAAAGAACATGCCATAAATATAAAAAAATACACAGTACTGTCATCACTCATCACATGAATAAACAACCGACAACTACAAAATTCACAACCCTCCCACTAGAGGTGATCATTCAGGCATCTTATACACATTGATCTAGCATGACTATCATGCTTCCTATACGCAAGAGGCTTTGTCAGTGGATCCGCTATATTCTCCTCAGTCGGTACTCTGCACATGCTCACATCTCCTCGATCGACAATCTCTCGAATGAGATAGAACCGCCGAAGTATGTGATTGGAGCGCTGATGAGATCTAGGTTCCTTGGCCTGTGCAATGACAACTACTCTCTAGTGGAGAAGATCCGTATTTTACCCCATCATATGTCAGCTTTGGCTGATCACCCATAATGTGGCTATTTAGGTAGACAACCTTTGCCAATTGCATCACCATGCAACTCTTGTATGGTTGGTGAATAACATTTATTCGCATCCATCATATGATGCATGCCAACCGTATGCCTCTAGGCACTCAACCGTTGAGGTCACCTATTTAAATTGGACCCGATGTTGACAACGAGATATCACAATTATCCACTCAGATTCTTACCAAGATAGATTAATGCACATTGCTTTACCAAGCCCACACTTCATTGATCGAGGCAGGAAGAGTGTTGACCATTGGAAGACATCCAAACACTTAATATTAATTTTAAGGGATTTTCATGATAGGTGATTAACAATTAATCATGATTAACTTTTAATCATTGCACATATTTTCATAAAACATGAAAACATTTACACCATTCACATTCCAGATACATCCCAGATTCACTATAAGGAAAAACCATCAACTATTGATATTAAAGAATAAATCTAAACATTTAAAACTCTTCTAAATCTTCAGATTTACATGTACTGGACATATGCTTCTTATGGCAGTAGAAATGCTCATCTTTCTATGCTTTAGTTTCACAAACTAGACATAGAAAGACGGTTACTACAAAGGGAAACAATTTCTGAAACATGGAAATCGCAGAAACCTAGCTCTAATACCACTATTGGGTTTTCTATGGGGTTTACACATCATTTATGCGCAGTGGAAATTCAAGAAAAACCCAAAAGTGAAGCATACAGATCTTGCGATAACCATGAATCAACAAATAAAGTGCAAAGTACCTGTGTCGGAATGCAGATTCACGACGCAGTCAACTTCAAAATCTGCTCCAGAAAAACACTGCGCCTGAGTCAGAATCCAAATCCAAGATCTGCTTCCACAATCTGCTCCTGATTCAAAATCAGGGACCGTCTGTCTTCTTCTTTTGAGTCCACGAGAACACAGAAGATAAATCTGTGTCTTTACGGGAACACAGAAGATAAATCCACTAACATTGAGAAACGCCTCGCTGTCGTCACACGATAGCAGGCTGGAAGAATAATCGACTTCTTCGTCTCCACGAACTGCTAGGTTCTATTTCAGGAGAGGACTACCGGCGCTAGGGTTCCATTCGCAAAAGGAAGCCGCCGGGGTTTCGCCGCTCTTCAGAACCTTTCGGAAGGGGTCGGGAATAGTTGAAAAGCTTAACCCTAGATCTAAGATTATATCTATATATAATCATCAGTGAACCGGGTTTAACTTCAATAGGAATTACCCTAAGAACAGGTGAACCGAGTTCAGGGTTTAGAAGTAGGAGAAAAACAGACTCAGGCTGTGTCGACTTGATATCCAGTCGATCGACTAGACAATCTAGTCGATCGGTTTGATATATAGTCGATCGGTTTGATATATAGTCGATCGGCTAAACAATCTAGTCGATCGGTTTGATATGTAGTCGATTGATGCGCGATTTCAGCAACGCTAATTAGCAAGAACGAAATGCGATACAACGGCAGTGCACCGGTCGCTCAAGTAATAAAATAGGGAGGAACTCCCCGAATGTCGATCTCAAAGGAATGCAGGTTCTGGTGAACGAAACGTGTGGTGATTCGATTGTTACACGAGCGAATAAAGTAAAACAGGGGCGTTGTGATTGGAGTCCTAAGCTACTACACAGAAATGAGATGCGGGTCAAAACTTCGCTTCGCAGGGCGGGATGGATGCAACGGCCGCGATGCCGTGCTTCGGAAAGCGCGTGGATGGAAAGTAACTGTGACGGTTGAGGGTCGCGCACACCTCTTCGCAAAGTGTGGGTGAGCGCAGCGGCCGCGATGTCACGTTTCGGTATGTGGGTGAAATGGCCACAGTGCGGGGTTTTGTGAGGGTCGTATTCACCTCTTCGCCAACATCACCACTAGCAATTGCTAGATGGCTTCACACACAAGCAACTCGGAATATCACAATAAAAAGAAAAGTGATTCTCACAACCACAGCATCATTGCACATGAACATCAAGCAGAGAATCGATAACATTAATATAACAAGAGTTCATTACAACAATAGCTAAAAGAAGTACAAGCTCAAGGTTTAGAAAGGACCCAATAGAAGATGTCACCGCATCCTGGGTTCTCGGCCGGAATGAGAGGTTGTCGGGCTCTCTCCGGGCTCGGCCCTCAGATGGTGTGCGGACTCGAAGGAGGCTGTCACCACTCCAGCGATCTACAACACTTCTATGGTCTCCAAGACGAAGAATGCTTGAACTTGTGGCGGAGAATGCTTGAAAACGGTCCCGGATGGAAGTATGGTGGAGGAGATCGCCGGAAATGGTCTCCTCTCGTCTCCTCCGGTGTAAGGGACGAAAATGGCGGGATTCCTCGCTTTTCCCGCGAGGGGGATCGGGGGGGGGGGGGGGGGGGGGGGTCTTTTTTGGTAGCGGCATTTCCTGCTTTAAATACTAAACAGGCAGAGTTTTGGTCACGCACGGTCGAACGCACGATCGTGCGCTGCCCGTGCGATAATTAATGATAAAAACTGGCGTGAAGACGAAGCTGCGCCGCCCGTGCGATTTAGTCACGCACGGGCAAATCCGCCCGTGCGTCAAAACGCACGGGTAAATTCAGAAAAGCTAAAAAAAGGAAGAAACAGGCGTCCGTGCGTTTGACTCACGCACGGGCAATTCCGCTCGTGCGTCAAAACGCACGACCAAACTCAGATCTCCCATTTTCTGCCCAGATGAGAACGCACGACCGCAACCGTCCGTGCGTCAAGGAAACGCACGACCGTGCGTTGCACACAATCATGAATTCTGGAGGAAAACTGGATGATCCGATCACCTGTACACAAGACAAAACAGCTGGGAAAACACCTCCAGCACTAGATAAACATAGAGAAAAGGATGGGGAGCACATGAGCACCATGTGCTTACCCCCAATAACAAGGAGCGCAAATGCACACCGAAACAAGCCTAAGAGTGCATCTAGCAAGGAATAACAAATATAATCAAAAACATGCCTAAAGTGTAGTGCATCGACTAGAAATACGGCCCAGATGAGTCCATAAATGTGTATATAAATGGGACTCATCACACCCCCAGACTTAACCATTTGCATGTCTCGGGCAAACTACTCATCTCTCCTGTCAGAACAATTGGATGTTAGAGTGAGTTTGAGCTGTAGAGACCTATGCGAAGTCGCATACACACGTGCATAGAAATACATTAGAACAGAATTAAACTCAAGATTATATCTAACTATTTCTAGAACAGTAATTTGAAATTTACTTTACTTGGATGGTGAATCCCGGTAAATCTTTCGGTCGCGCAAAAGGGAAAATAGCGTGACTAATGAGTAGAGTTTTACTCGAATCAAAGCTCGGGACAAACTCCTAAGAAATCCATCAAAGTCGGTGTCTATAGGCTTGCACGTTCGCACTCTCTCAACTGCATGAGACGACTCGTATCTAAAATCAATAGGACTTATGGGGGCTTAGGTTGAGTTTAGGCTAGATAAGTAGATGGACGATGGGAATCACATTCAACATAACTGAGCACTCAAGAGAATTACAATCACCAATACAACATTTTCAAGAATTACACAACACCCCCAGACTTCAACTGAACACTAGGTGCGTGCTAAGCCAAATATAATTTGAATTTGTCGAGAGAGTATTCATTTTGAACAACCTTTTTTTTTTCTCGACAGAATACTTTTGTGGGCACAATAAAAACGGCTCCTTTAGCTAATTCAAGGCTGCCATACACCACAGAGATAACACCAAATGCGATCGATAAATAAATTTCTTTCAGCTCAAAAGTTGGTGCGAAAATAGGTTTGGTCGTATGGCTTTGGTGAAATTTTAGTGGAGCTAAACAAGGAGGAAAGGTAGGCTCAGGTGGGCTTGCAAAGGTGATTACGTTGGTAAGGATTTCAAAAGCACAAACGGATCAAGAAATGACCTATATCACATTTTATAATGAGTACTTCAACGCAATCGTTTCAAGAGTAGCCTAGCGCAAGTTCTAGCCACCGAGAAAGGTTGTCCTTCCTTCTGACCATAGTAATAAGCTACTACTAGTCCAGCTACACTCGACCTTATGCTACCGTTGAATTCACCGGATTCACCACTAAAGTAAAATAAATTGCAGTTACTATAATAGAAATAATTAAATTATAACTTTGAATTTTATTCTACTCTAATTGAATTTCTAGGCGTGACGGGAGCATTTGACTAGAGCACTACTCGAGTTAACATTTTTCTCTACTCCTCACTCCTACACTAACAATCCAATTCTTACGAGCGGGGAACCTCGCAGCAATATCCAATAAGCGCGCGTGATCAAGTGCGCGTGAACTAGGTGCAAGTGTATGCAATGTGTGCAACAAAATGATAAATCCTAACTCAGCACATTCTAACATGCTATGCAAAGTGTGTGTACGTGCACAACTCGCTCTCTCCCCCAGACTTGATCAAAACGAAATAAAATAGACAATTCAGGAATAGGGAAAATAGGGGTAGAGAGGACCTATGCTCATAAAAGAGCATGCCGGAAGTGCGGTAGTTCCTTCTTTAAATTTTTCTCCTTCCGCATCCACCAAGCGAGAGCTAGCACTAATGGGTCCGCCAAAAATGTCGCCATACCTGCATTGTTAGCACCAAAGCAAAAACAAACAAAACATAATAGAAATTAAAGCAAGCAAGCGGAACCGGGTGGTTCCCATGAGTTGTCTCCCAAGAAGCCCTTTTGTTTAACGTCTTTGAGGTGGACCAAATACCTGTATTAAGCAGTTTATAAAGTCTAGGAATAAGCAAAAGTCAATAAATCTTAATTATTATTACAAGCTCAACACAAATCAGCTATAAGCACAGACAGTTCTATAAATGTGTATATAAATGAGACTCATCATCGATATACACTATATCAACACCGAGACAGCCTAGTCGAAGTCTTCTAGTCGATCGGCTAGACCATCTAGTCGACCGGCTAGACCGTCTAGTCGAATCTGTCCAATCAATACTGAAACAGTCTAGACGAGTCCTTCTAGTCGATCGGCTAGACCATCTAGTCGATCGACTGGACCGTCTAGTCGAATCTGTCCCGTCAATACTGAAACAGTCTAGACGAATCCTTCTAGTCGATCGGCCAGCTGATCTAGCCGATTCGACCAGACAACACAGACAGTTCTAGACGACTTTGTCTAGTCGATCAGCTAGACTTCTAGGTGATCGGCTAGACCATCTAGTCGATTTCACTATATCGACATGCAATCAAGTCGATATAGATTTTCTCCCATTCATCCAAGTTTGGCTCTCCACTCATATCCTATATGAGTCGAGCCACCCCGATCTTATATCCAATTTCTCGTGCGTTATTATGTGCGACCTCATTAGCTCATATTACGTTGACAGCGAGATTAACTCGTTGACTACTTCCAGATCACATAAGATCCCAACAATTACCCCTTCCACCTTCTTTCATTTCTAAGGAAAGACTTCTGGATGAATTTTCCATCATTTTCTTATAATGCTTGCAAAATTTTGTTGATTTTCCATCATTTTCTTATAATGCTTGCAAAATTTTGTTATGGTATTGTTTGATTTTGCCGGCTTGACAGTCTTTTGTGCATTTTCATTTTATTTTGTTTTTGGAGAAGGAATGCCCATCTATAGATGCTACTTAGTCTTCCTCCTTCCATGGTTGATTCATACATTCTAACCATCGTATTGGTCTAACTAGGATTCCGAGTGTGAACAACTCCTCCCTTGGATCTCCTGCAGCCGAGGACCCTGATTCTATATGCTTCAGAATTGTCATCAGAGATGGAGATGGGTCTGTCGTGGCCACTAGTCTAGTAATCTTACCCCTTTGGCCTTCCACCTTTCTTTCATTTCTCAGGAAAGATTTCCGGATGGATTTTCCATCATTTTTCTTTGACATGACTATCAATCTGATAATGCGTTCAAAATTTTGTTATAGTATTGTTTGATTTTGTTGTCTCGATGGTCTTCTGTGCATCTTCATTTTATTTTTTCATTGTTTTTGGAGAAGAAATGCCCTCTATGGATACTAGTTGGTCTTCCTCCTTCCATGGTTGATTCTTGCATTCCACAACCATCGCTGCTTGCTTGGTTCCATCAAAGACCATTATCTATTTCGTCAACCTTGCGGCTTGCTTGGTTAAGCTGTACTCTTGACCATTAAATAATTTTTTTCCACTGTCTTTGTTTCTTTTGATATGATAAAGATAGAAGTGATTCTCCTGTGTCTCCAGAGTACCTTTTCTTAGTTTTTAACTTTTTATTAAGCACCAAAATAATGCTCTGATACCAAACTTTATCCAACCAAACCCAATTACCCTTGTTGCGAATTTAAACAAACAAGAACTATTAAATTGTTAAAAATGATTCGTATGCCTGATTAGGAGAATCTTTTGTCTACACTTGGATTTCAAGAGATTATTCCTTTAGCTTCTCCTAGATAGATGTAGTTGTAGTAATATGCCTAAAATAGCTGCTATCCAATCCTTTCCCTCAAACCTTAACAACTACAAATTTCCTTTTCCAAGTCTTCACCTCTTTAGACAATTGGTCTTCCACTGACTTCAACTATTCTCAGCAAACAGGTTGGTTCTTGGACATTGTGAAGCAAATCCCTTCTGTGCTGATGACTGTCGAGGACTTCTGAAGGACTATTGAGTCCCTTCAATCTCGACTTTTCTAGACAGAAGCAACACCCATTAGCAACGCAATAGCTTCTATCGGCAAAGCAACAACAAATATGAGAAGGAGATAGTGTTTTGCACATAAATTCAATATAGCATCCAATTTGAAAATTAATCCATCAGAAGTTCTTCGAGTAGACAATCAAATGTAACAAATTGGAGAGGTATTTCTTTCATTAAGCCTGACCAGACCCTTTCTTTTAGCAAGGACAATCTCAACAACATTGACTAAGTCCTAGGTTATTTCAAATTCAAATTCAATTTGAAATAAAAAAATGACTTCAGTAAAATACAAAACAATAGTAAAATTCCATCATATCATAGCCGCTCATCTTCACTCGATCATCCAATTGTTTGCTTTCCATGATCTAATTTCTAGATCGATTGCGCCATGTCGTCAAACGCCAGCAGCATGCTTCGTCTGTCGGTGTCTATTCACTTCATCAATCATCAACCTCTAAAATACTTTCTAACTAAATTAACACCACAACAAGAAATGGAAAAAAAGCTGATTTCTTACCTCAAGCAATATAATATTCTTAATAGATAGTAAGAAAAAAGTAAATAATATTACTGCAATCATGTTTTCTTTAGTTGCGAAACACTGCTCCAACTATGTAGATTCAATACAAAACATATGATACGAATACGACTCTCTGGGTCCACGGCTGCCTTGCCAAGCGTCGTCACCATATTTTAGCACGTTATTTTATAGTCTATATAGCCCTATCATTTTCATCATTTAATGTATGCCCACTCCCGCCTATATAAGGGAATGAAGAAGAGTCATTATATTTATCTTGAATCATTATTCTAGTTAGGCTCTCATTATTCTAGTTAGGCTCTCATAGAAGAGAAATGTGCGTAGTGGGCTCCTACCCTCAAGAGATCAGATATCGAGCTTGTCTCGATATATTGTGTCCTGATTTCCATTAATCTATTTCATTTGAGTTCTTGATGATAACAATTAGCTATAAATTTCTCCTACCTGTTGCCCAACTCGGACTCACTTTCGAACCCTAAATGGCATCATCGTGCAGTTCCGCCTGTCTCCAGTCCGATAGAATCAATTCCATCATCTCCTACCACTATCGCCTGTACGTGATTGATGTGGAGTCGCCCACATGTCGTCTTCGTTCTCTCCCCAACTCGAGCATCCGTGACTTGCCATTTCCACTGCTCTAGCAAGCCTCAATTCCGAGTGGTTTCCACACCGATCACGCGACCTAGTGTACTCACCTGCTCAGCAATTTTAGTGAACCACCCATATGCCAATGGTGCCGATCTATCCGTCTCGACCATGTCCCTGCCCTCACGTCCGTTTTTTATTACCAAACCACCGTGTCACCCGTGCACCTTCTCTTAGCCAATTTCTGGCCTTTAGCCAGCCACCGGCTGTCTTCCACTCCTCGACTCCTTTGCTACATGCCCACGATGCATTCCATGGCTCACTGCGTAGATGAGGACGCCTCCGCTTCAACCTCCACAAATTCTATTCTCTTGGATCGCTTGAAGCCCGATTAGAAGATCTCACTCTCCTTCTCCACGAGTTTGCGGCCACCGCCGTCAATAGTCAACCGACACCCTACGAACACGACTCTCAGGGCCCATGGCCGCCTGGCCAAGCGCGTCACCATTGTCTAGTATGTGCTATATTGTCTATGTAGCCCTAGTGAATTTTTTGTTATTTTATCTCACTCCCACCTATATAAGGGAGTGGAGGAGAGTCATTATGTTTATCTTGGATCATTATTCTAGTTAGGTTCTCATATAAGAGATAGAAATTAAAATATGCCAAACTGTCGGCTTATTCATAGAGAAACAATTTTATGCATTGAAAGCGCTCTTTATTGACGAGATTGCAGACTATTTGATGAGGTTGTAGGAGGCCCAAAAAATAATAGTTGGCCAATTTGGTCTGGACAAGTCCTTGAGTCAAAGGCACCATGTCTAATGGCTGAACATATAGCCATATAGGAACCAATGTGGTTGTTGAGAGGTCTGAATGTAACAGGTCCAGGTCCAAGTCAACAAATTCAAGATTAGACTTCACTCTGTTATGGTCCCACATGACCAGTTATATACGTCAATAATTAGCGTCATCATGTATTCATGTTAGGTGTCTTTTATTAATCGAGTCGATGTACGAGTCCGTTATGTTTTATCGTTTCGTGTTGTTTTTTTTTCCGGGTATTTACACCCATGTCATTTTGTAAGTCTTTAAGTAGAACCCTTGGGGGTCATTGTATGGATTATCAATCAAAATTATGAAAATTATATTTCTTTCTTGAGTTTTTCTCCTCTTTCATTATCTAGGGTTAGGGTTGAGCTCGACTCCCTTCTTCCTCCCCCCTCGCATTCTTCGCGGGTAAAGTTCGTCTCCGCTTGATCTCTGCCTCCACCGCTACCTCTGATGAAACCCTGAAGTAGACTCATAACAGCTTGGTATCAAAGTCATTCGATCCTCCTCTTCCGCCTAAGAACACTTCCTCCTCTTTTCTGAAGCCATTTGATCAACAACCGAAGAAGCACGCCTCCGTTCAGTTTCCATTCGAGCGTCCACCGGAGAAGCATGCCTCCGTTCAGTTTTCGTTCGAAATCGGCTGCATCACAATACTGGATCGGCTCCCCTTCATCCCTATCATTTTCATCATTTAATGTATGCCCACTCCCGCCTATATAAGAGAATGGAGAAGAGTCATTATCTTTATCTTGAATCATTATTCTAGTTAGTCTCTCATAGAAGATAAATGTTCATAGTGGGATCCTACCCTCAAGAGATCAGATATCGAGCTTGTCTCGATATATTGTGTCCTGATTTCCATTAATCTATTTCATTTGAGTTCTCGACGATAACAATTAGCTATAAATTTCTCCTACCTGCTGGCCAACTCGGACTCACTTTCGAACCCTAAATGGTCTCATCGTGCAGTTCCGCCTGTCTCCAGCCCGATCGACTCAATTCCATCGTCTCCTACCACTATCGCCTGTGCGTGATTGATGTGGAGTCGCCCACATGTTGTCTTCGTTCTCTCCCCAGTTCGAGCATCCGTGACTTGCCATTTCCGCTGATCTAGCAAGCCTCAACTCCGAGTGGTTTCCACACCGATCGTGTGACCTAGTGCACTCACCTGCTCAGCAATTTCAGCGAACCACGCACATGTCATCCCCAATGGTGTCGACCTATCCGTCTCGACCATGTCCCTTCCCTCACGTCTGTTTTTGATTACCAGAGCACCGCGTCACCCGTGCACCTTCTCTTAGCCAATTTCTGGCCTTCAGCCAGCCACCAGCTGTCTTCCACTCCTCGACTCCTTTGCTGCACATGGCTCACCGCGTAGATGAGGACGCCTCCGCTTCAACCTCCACAAATTCCACTCTCTTGGATCGCTTGAAGCCCGGTTAGAAGATATCACTTTCCTCCTCCATGAGTTTGCGGCCACCGCCGTCAATTGTCAACCGACACCCTACGAGCATGACTATTTGGGACCATGGCCGCCTGTCCAAGCGCCGTCACCATTGTCTAGCATGTGCTATATTGTCTATGTAGCCCTAGTGAATTTTTTGTCATTTTATCTCACTCCCACCTATATTAGAGAGTAGAGGAGAGTCATTATGTTTATCTTGGATCATTATTCTAGTTAGGTTCTCGTAGAAGAGATAGAAACTAAAATATGGCAAACTATCAGCTTATTCATAGAGAAACAAATTTATGCATTGAAAACGCACTTTATTAACGAGATTGCAGACTATTTGATGAGGTTGTTAGAGGCCCAAAAAATAATAGTTGGCCAATTTGGTCTGGACAAGTCCTTGAGTCAAAGGCACCATGTCTAATGGCTGAACATATAGGAACCAATGCGGTTGTTGAGAGGTCTAAATGTAACAGGTCCAAGTCAACAAATTCAAGATTAGACCTCACTTTGTTATGGTCCCACACGACCAGTTATCTACGTCATTAATTAGCGTCATCATGTATTCATATTAGGTGTCTTTTATTAATCGAGTCGATGTAGAAGTCCGTTGTGTTTTCTCGTTTCGTGTTGTTTTCTTTTTTTCGTGTATTTACACCCATGCCATTTTGTAAGTCTTTAAGTAGACCCCTTGGGGGTCATTGTATGGATTATCTATCAAAATTATGAAAATTATATTTCTCTCTTGAATTCTTCTCCTCTTTCATTATCTAGGGTTAGGGTTGAGCTCGACTCCCTTCTCCCCCCCCCCCCCCCCCCTCCCTCGCATTCTTCGCGGGTAAAGCTCGGCTCCCCTTGTATCTCCGCCTCCACCGCCACCTCTGACAAAACCCTGAAGTAGACTCGTAACAACTTGGTATCAGAGTCATTCAATCCTCCTCTTCCGCCTACGAGCACTTCCTCCTCTTTTCTGAAGCCAGCTGATCGACAACCGGAGAAGCACGCCTCCGTTCTGTTTCCATTCGAGCGTCCACCGGAGAAGCACACCTCCGTTCAGTTTTCGTTCGAAACCGTCTGCATCACAATACTGGATCAACTCCCCTTGTATCTTCGCCTCCATCGCCACCTCCGACGAAGCCCCGAAGTAGGCTCGTAACACACTCATACTTGCATCTACGCCATCCATGAAAAGATATCTCCGTTTATTATGTTTGAGGCTTACCCAATACCGCCCTCATGATTATCAATAGTTTAACCAGATGACACTTTTGTATGCTACACAAATCTTTTCCAGGAAAAGAATGCTGCTTGAATGTTTTTTCCAACATATTTAGGGATTCAATGGATTGCCTCCATCCATAGACTGCGCTCAAGTTGAGTTAGAGAACAATTTAGACCATTATTGACAGCAGGCTCAAAGAAGATTATTATTGCTGTAGGTTTGTTGCTATAAAGATAGAATTAAGTCCTTGTGATCCAATTATTTTTTTATAGCATTTGAAAGGCACATGAGGTGGTTGGGCTGTACTTGGAAAAGACACAATAGAGTACAAAGCTTTCCTTTCACCTTCCAAGGAGGTTACACTGTGTGGGGTGTGGCTAGATGCATGGAAGGAGGAGCTTAAGAAATGAGTAAGCTTAAAATTGTTTCATCTGAACCTTTCGGATCACAAAAAAGATTGTTCATAATGTTTCCACTTAAATCTCACCCTCGTAACATGGCATAGACAGACGACCATCGACGCCTGCGCTTATTTATTTACAAGCCATGCCATCCTTTTTTTTGAAGTAGCTGCAACCAATTCCATGAAAATCTGTCATCTTCATTGGAGGCAGCAATATGACCTAAGTTCACAGTTGCAGCTGCGGGGTTGATTTTAATTTGCATGGTGTGATTCAAATAGGAGTATGGGGTTTGTTTTCAAAGGTCCTGTGGGACACCTTTCTGTCCAATGAACCAGCAGATTTTTATCTGGACATGAAGAATAATTTCTGCATAAGTTTGCTTTTGGATTTCACATTGGATCTCCATCTCTTGATTCTAGTGGTGGTTGATTTTGTTCCTGAAATCAACATGAAAATAGTCCAAAGAATTGACACACTCGGTAGCAGGCTTACTGGAGGAGACTGTGATGCAGACTTCCAGTTTTGTTGTTTGTGGATCAAATGATTTGTACTGTGGGTGCGAAGAATTCCAACAGAACTTTATTGAGAAGCTCCCTTCAGAGGGTTCTGTCCGTACCATGAAATCCTTAAACACCTGAAATTCACTCTCTGCTTTTATCTACTAGATAATTCCTAAATTTAATTGTAGTTTGGATGTTTCCTTGACCCACATCTCCAAATTAGGTAAAGATGTGGGTTTGTATTATGTAGTTAGTAAGTCCACGTGTCTTCGCTGTATTTTTTCTAATTCAGGTTATTTTGCACTGCCACCACTTACCTTTAGTTATTATTATTTTTGGCTTTAATCAAATTATATGGTCATGGATTACAAACAAGTTTCAAATCTTTATATATTCCCCTGATATATTTTGTAGGTCATCGGTTAGCGTGTGAACAGGACTTCTGTCGACCCGTGCGTATTCTTTATTTCCGAAAATGCCTTGTTTAATCGCTTCCGCTGTTTCATATCATCTCCTACCATCTCCTCCCCATCTCCCTCTCCCGTGCCCTAAGCGGTCATTCCTCTGTCTACACCGATTTCCTTCCATATATTTGGCTCCCTCTTCACGTTGATTGCCTGCTAGGGCATCATGTCGTTGTCTTCCAAATTGAAATTCTCTCCATTTGGACTCAAATGGATACTATCCATTTCACGGTGCAAATTTATTCTTGCCTCATCCGACGGGTTCAATAGTCTAATTATTTTTTATTTTTAATATAGCCAAAATATTTCACACCCGATAAATGAAAATCAATCGGGATCATTAAATGGAACCCTACATTTGGTCTCAAATGTAGAGGATCTCAATCCCTGTCTTCTTCGCCTCTAACGATGCTCGCATCTCCGTCCTTCTCCCTGATCGCCATCTTCCGCAGTCGGCTCCTCTTCTTTCTCCCTGTGTGTGCTCTCTAACTTGTATATGGTGTAGAATCTATTGCAGATAGCTTGTAAAAATTTCATAAGTATGGGCTGTATATTTGAAGTTATTACTAATGTTGAACCAGATCATGCCTTGCAGGAATTGAGATTGATGATGAGGAGCTGGCTCGTTTTGTAGAGCACGTCGATAAGGATAACAACGGAATAATAACTTTCGAAGAATGGAGAGACTTTCTTCTCCTCTATCCACACGAGGCGACCATCGAGAACATCTACCAGTATTGGGAAAGAGTTTGCCTTGTAGATATTGGTGAGCAGGCTGTTATTCCAGAAGGCATCAGCAAGCATGTAAATGCTAGCAAGTATTTGATTGCTGGTGGAGTCGCCGGAGCCACTTCTCGTACGGCCACGGCCCCTCTCGACCGCCTCAAAGTACTCATGCAGGTTCAGACGAAACCCTCTCAAATTATTCCGGCGATAAAGGAGATCTTTAAAGAAGGTCGATTCCAGGGTTTCTTTCGAGGCAACGGGTTGAATGTGATAAAGGTTGCCCCCGAGAGTGCAATCCGTTTCTACGCGTACGAAACCCTAAAAGATTTTATAGTAACTTCCAGCGGTAAAGACAAGAGAGACATAGGAGCTTCCGGGCGCCTAATCGCCGGCGGCCTCGCCGGCGCCATTGCACAGACTGCCATTTATCCGTTGGATCTCGTGAAGACGCGTCTGCAAACTTATGTCTGCGACGGCGCCAAGGTTCCGAAGCTGAGTACATTGTCGAAGCATATATGGGCGCAGGAAGGACCTCAAGCCTTCTACAGAGGTCTCGTCCCGTCGCTTCTTGGGATAATCCCTTACGCGGGAATTGATCTCGCAGCCTACGAAACCCTAAAAGATATGTCTAGAACATACATTCTTACAGACAGTGGTGAGAGTTTCTTATATGTCGGAATTGTTTTGCTCCTCGATCATCATTTTCTTAGACATTATTAATTATTATTATGCAGAGCCGGGTCCTCTCGTGCAATTGGGCTGCGGAACCGTGTCCGGTGCTCTCGGAGCAACTTGTGTTTATCCCTTGCAGGTTATTAGAACAAGGTACTTCCCTCTGTTATAAATTTTCTATGATTGTATGAATGATTTCAAAAGATTTGTTTTTTTAAAAAGGTAATTTGTTTGGAATAATTAGCTGCCATGCACGGGTCTTCCCATCACTAGTATTGGGCCCTTTGTCCTTGGGACTGCAATCGTGCGCTTGGGGGACTATGAGTGATGGGAGTATCATCACACTGTGGCACTGCTGCGGCCGCGGTACTCTCGTTACTTGAATATATATTATTGAAATAAGAATTATTAAAATAAAAAAACAGATGGCGGTGACACGTGTGATATAATGCACTACAAATGAGGTTTTTCTTTTTAAATAGTACAGCGGTTGTGCACGGGATCTCCCATGATCACTTTGCCCATGACAATATCCCTTCATCATCAGAGAATTAGAAAAACATCATGTTTGGTAAGGTCAGAGAGGGATTGAAATTGAGCTGCTTAGATTCATTTGGTGGTCCTATTTTAGGATTATCTAGATCCAGATTTTTCTTCTTAATATAAAATAGGATTATTTATCGGGATCTTTTCTCGAAGTTTGTGTAATTACAGCTTGCACTCCTCTAACTTTCGAAATCACAAAAACCTCCCCTCAATGTTTACATTTCATAACATTCATGCACAAAAGTACCCCCTTGGAGTAAATCTGGAGGGGTTTTTTTTGTGCATGGATGTTATGGAATGTACATATTGAAGGGGGTATAATTGTAATTTCAAAAGTTAGAGGGGTGCAAGCTGTAATTACACAAACTTCGAGGGAAGGTCCTGATAAAAAACCCTATAAAATATAAGTATAGAATCATATATACTGGTAGTTTCATGAAAGTTTAAAGGAAATATTAGATATATTATTAGAAAATTGGACTGACTTCATGTGCGATCCTCCAATACTATCAGTAGTAGAAGAAATTTTACTGCTCAGATATTCATGTTCTTTTATTTCTTCTCTATGCATCTTTCTTGTGTATTTCTTTTTCGGGATTCCTCTGAAATTTTCTTATCGATGGTAGTTTGGAAAATCCACATTTATTGCAGAATGATGTATAGACCGCGTAATTTCTTATGTCGTGTGTGCGATTCGTTTTTCATGTTCTTTCTTTGCTCGGCAGAATGCAAGCTCAACCCGCCGATTCGGCGGACGCGTATAAGGGAATGTCAGATGTATTCTGGAGAACGCTGCAGCGCGAAGGTTTTTCGGGATTCTACAAAGGATTGCTCCCGAATCTCCTCAAAGTGGTGCCATCGGCCAGCATTACATATTTAATTTATGAGACGATGAAGAAAAATCTTTCCCTTGATTAAGGAAAAAAAGAGTCAAGGGATTAGCTAATTATTAGCGTCGGCATGGCTGACTAATATAGAGCAAGCAGAAACACATGGGATGATGATGAAACTAACTGTTGGAGCTGGCCATTTCATTATTTATTTTACACGGCGGTTTACTTTCCAGATTAAGTAAAACTTCTGTTGATAAGATTTTGTTTTTGAAAGCAATAAAATTGGTTTTTTTGGGGATTTGTTCTTGATGAAGACAAGTTCTTGCAGCAGCTCCAGGAGAAAATGCAACTTCGACCCCCCATGTGTAGTGCTCTTTTAATCTTGCAGTTTTAGCATGATATTATGGCAGTGTCATGTACAAGCAGTCGTACACGGGGTTCTCCCCTGCCCCTGCAGCGGCAAGTTGTCGTGCGTGCCAAATATAATAGGGGGACTACGAATGACGAGATATTGTCATTGATGGGGCAGGGGAGCACAGTGTAAGGGTGCTTGCTTTAAATCAAATTTAATAATTATCACAAATAACTTATAATTAAATAATTGATTGATTAATTTGTTTGGTTTAAAAATTTAAGTAGAGGAAAGAGCACGAGATTCCCGCGGTATAAATTGTGGTCTGTAGTGACAATATTTGCGCTGTTATATGTGATGACAATGGGTAACATCAAAATGTATGGGTAACATCAAAATGTGAGCATGCATTTAGCAACATATTTTTTCCACTCTCTAAGGTTTTTAAAGTCGGGCTGGACATGAAACCGTACTTAGAAGAGGTTCAAGGTTCAATTGCTTTGATCGTTGATGTGAGATTGAATCAGGATTGAATCGAGGTTGAGCCGTTTAGACATAAGTAACTGATATCATATTATCATGAACAATATACAGAGTATATCCTATAAAGTGTGAATATCAAAAATAAAACAACTAATATAATCATATGATAAATAAATTGACAATACTTGAATTAAAGTCATAAAATATAAATAATCTTATAAAACATATCAATTAATGGAGGTTAGCACTTAATAGTTTTCAAAAAATAATAAACAATAAATTATTCCATATCAATCATGTTATATTATGTGATTTACATCACATACATACATAGAATCAAAAATATTCACACAAATTTTTTTAGCATATACATAACTACATAAGCAGATTATTTGTTCATTTTGTTGGTCACTCGATTGAGCCTCTCCACTAATATTGCATATTTCTCATAGATTTTATTTTTCAGAAGAGGAGGAAGTCCCTCTACTCTGCCGGTGAGAAAGAAGAACAAAAGAGGAGGAAGTACTTCCTTTCACACGAAGAAGAAGAGTCAGCCTCTATTCTACTCGCCGAAGAAGCGCATGTGCTACCCTAGTCGCCGGTCTACCCTTGTACACACAGGCGAGGAAGAAGAAGATATCAGGAAAAGAATCACCCAGCACCTCTTGTTCACGTGATGAATAACCAAGACACTAGCCCTAAAGCTTAAAGCCTAGATCTACACAGTTTGCAGTTCACGGTTAGGGGAAAACCGCCCGGTTCCCAGTTGGCCGGTCCAACAGGCCGATTCACACGGTTCCTGGCCGGTTCCTGATGCGGACGGTTTTAGAATCTTGATCGGACTGTCCGGTGGACTGGTTGGCGGTCCGACTGGTTCAACCATTCGGTCTAGTCCAATCCTATTTTTAAAACCTTGCTCTCTCTTATATGCATATAACTTTATTTTCACTCTATTTTCGTATTTTCTCATTTTCTCTCATCTATTTATATTTACATTTTATATTTTATTCTTATAAGCACAAAAGGAGAAGCCGTCTATGAATATCAAGAGTAATTTTGTAGGATTGTCAAACAAGATTTTGATTCCAAATACGACCGTGAATATATATATATATTTGAAAATATCTCCCGTTGACGTCCCCTCCACCACAGGAATCTCCGGGCACATACCTTGTCGTCTCCCGCCGCAATCCGACCCCTGTTAGAAATTTTTCATTAGGTGGACTCGATTCATCGAGACGTCCCGATAAAGTCTACGCGAAAATTAGAGTCTATTTGGACTCTTGCAAGTGTGCGTTAATTCAGTTGCGCGAACGATCGAAGCCTGTGATAGGTGGGCCATATCATCTCGTAATTTCAGGACACGAACCCGATCTCACCCCTGGCACAATTTTGGCATAATTAAGAAAACCATTTTATTAGTGGTTTTCATGAATCATTTATTTGGAGTAAATGAGATTTAACTCATTATTTTGGAAACTCCTAATATGACTCTCCCTATTAAAGCCAAGAGAAGTGCTATGCCATTTGATCCTTCAGTTTTTCCGATCGTGAACAGGGGCGAAATCCCGTGGGTCATCTTCAGAGTTTTTTTTTTGAAACCGCCGCATCCTTCTTCCTCCCGGAGAGATCGGCTTCATTTTTTTGATTTTCAGTCCAGGAAGAGAGATGGCGATTCAGCTTCATCACCGGCAGATCAACCTTACTGTAGATCTCCTCCTCCATCAAGCTTGCCGCTAGGATCTGCGCACCTCTCTGTTTTCGGCATGGAGATATGGAGGATGATTTTATTTCAAGCGTGAAGAAATCTGCATCCCCATCTTCCTCCTTTTTCAGTTTCAGATTTCGCATATTCTGTCGCCAATCAAAGATCACGGCAACCATTCGGTTTTGGACTCCATCGTCAGCTCTGTTGCAGCCACTTCATCTTCTCCGGTTTTGATTTAAGTTCTAGCCTGGTAGACAGGAGGCGGATCCACTCGCATAAACACAAGGTGGCTGTTTTGGATCTTATTTCATCCAAAGGATCTCATCTGTAGCACATCTGAAACAACTGGACTCAGGTATAAGGGAATTTATACAATTGCTTTGTTTGAACTAAATCCATAGATTCAATGGTTTTGAATACAGAGCATATTGTGGGTTATGGTTAGTATAAATTAAAACTATAGATTTGCGTGTGATATTCCCTTTTTGGGGTGTTGGATTTAGATCAAACAATTCATCTGGATTGTTAACCAATTGAACGCTTAATCCACATGCTAGCTTGTGCTAACTCTCCTTTGTTGAACAGATCCATTTAGACAGGTTTTGAACATTGACGGAATCTACGAACGCTGCATGTTTCATAAATAGGAATATATTAAACCTCTTGAGAATTTCCTCCCTAATGAAGCATTCGTAAAATTTAAGAACGGTATAAATTTTATTTCCGCACTTCAGTAGATTTGCCGTTCGCTTCAGTTTCATTCTATCGGTATGTTCTTGATTTGTTGGTTAGAAAATTAATATTGCATAGTTACTTCAATAGAGATTAATAGAATTTGAATAAGACGATCCTGCATCATGTGTTGTCGCTGCATTCAGTAATTGGTGTTGTCATAAGTTATTCGATAATACTAATTAGAGTAACGACACCTATATTTTACTAACAACCCCATCCTCCGAAGAGAAGTGAAGCGGGATGAGAGTGACCACAAAATACTTGAAGAGATTGAAGGACGTCATTTTTTTGAAATGACGTCCGATAAATTCAAAGTGTTGATCTAAATAGCGGTTTACACATGGCGCGCGTCATTATTGACCCCAATTTTCTCTCTCCTCCAGACCAAAAAATCTCCCATAAAAGAGGAGTTCTTGCATCCGCGCATCCGACCTGTCCGGTATTAAGAGGAACCGTGAGACTAATTTCTGGAGAGATCAAGAATGTTCCAGCGCAATCCACTTTTATTCTATTAATCATTATTGAATCCTGTTTATAGGAAATATTGCACAACTGGTCACAAATAGCAACCGCTATTTTTCAAGAAAAAACATACATTTTAGGACAAAATACTACCATAGTCATATAGATATGATCAAGCTAACGGTCATGAACACCCCAAAATTGAAATTTAGATCAAAATAGTTATCACGAAAGTTCTAACATTGTGATTTGTGAATATTGTCATAGTTTCACACTTAGAGTTGTCACTTAGAACTAAATATCGTGGATTAAACCGGAACCGCAAAGAAACAAACTGAATCGTTAGCGAATTATTTGATTCCTATTTTAATTTTGAAACCGTAAACTGGTTCGGGTGCGGTTCCTTCATTTTATTATCCGGAGCGAAATCAAAACCACGACATACAAGTCTCGAGCGATTTTGAAATTTCTAGATTTGATCAGAACTGGGCCGAAATAGAACCAAACCGCAACCAATTGATTATTATTATTTTACTATAATATATTTTTATTATATAATATTATAATTTATTTTTTACTATATAATATTATTATTTTTATTATAATATAATTTTATTATTATTCAAGTCAATAATTTCAAGATTTCTTAGCACGACAATAGTTTATTATAATATACTCTGTCTAGTAAACTCATATCATATGAGGTTGTGAATCTGTCGGCTCTATCAAAACTCAAAATCAAAAGTCTCTCAAAACCCATCCCTGATTCCCGATAATCACGCCCTCTACCAGTTCTAGTCTATGGAGAGCTCCTTCGGTCTTTCCTCTTCCTCGACTCTAAATTGACTCATCAGCGGCTCTGCATCTCCTAATATTCTATCCCTCCCTCCATTCGCCCGAAGTCGACGATCATTCGATCCTCCACTCCAAAGAGGAGGCCGGAGCCTTCGCCCAAAGATGAAACCTTGCCCGAAGCCATTTCTGGTTGAGAAATGTTGAGGGTTGATATTTGGTCGAATATACATTCTTAAAACGTGTTAGAAATTCTTGAAATAAATTTAAAATGTATGTAAATGAGATTCCATATAATGAGTAATTTGATGGACTACCAATGATATTTAACATTTTGTGAGAGTTTAAATGTTCTTAAGTGACATCTAATATAACCGAATCAGAATCGAACCGGAACCGCATAGAACCGGAGCGAACCACTAGTAAATAATTTGGTTTTGGTTCTTGTTGAACCTGTAGTATTATGCATGTGCAAATAATATAACATTGGTCCGACTAGAGCCCCATGACATACCATACAAACAAGCTAGACATTATATAAGACACATAATAAAAACTAAATAAAGAGCGTAAACAATAGCGGAAGCTTAACATTAAACAAAAGAATGTCCACAATTACTAAGGAATGATTCAACAAAGAGTCGGCCTTATGGTCTTACAACATATCTCAAATAATTTCAAAACATCAAAGTAACAAACAAGTATGATGATCAAAACATCAACACGTAGGCCGTCTAGTAAAAAAAAAGTAAAAGAAGCAACTTTCTTTTCAATCAACTTTGGGCTTTAAGCCCGTAATACTCTGCTACGCTCTGCGACACCTTCACCAAACACAAGTAAGAGGTAAACTGGGGTCAGCTATGAGCTGACCACAAAACCTTGTGAAAGTGCACAGTGATACCTCTGAGTATTCTCTACAGGGGGGGGGGGGGGGGGGGGGGGTGAATAGAGATTTAAATCTTTTCTTCAAATATTGCACAATAATAAATTAATCTAACAACTATGCATTCAGATTATCAGTCCAGAATAAAATAAACACAGATTGCAGAAATAGAATAAGTGGATAACACAGAAAATTCACAACACAAAGACAAGAGCTATAGTGGTTCCCCAAAACTTATGGGTACATCTACTCTTCTACCACCTTGGTATGAATGCACCAATCAGTGTCTGAGTCTTTTGATAAGGAGACTCTTACAACCACCGAGTCTTTTGGTAATGAGACTCTTAGAACCAAAAACTAAGTCTTTTGATAAGGAGACTCTTAGAACCAACTACTGAGTCTTTTGACAAGGAGACTCTTAGAATCACACTAGATCTTTTGAAAAGGAGATCTTGAACCAACTACTGAGTCTTTTGACAAGAAGACTCTTAGAACCACACTAGATCTTTTGGTAAGGAGATCTTGAACCAACTGTCTCCTTTGTAGAGGGATTCTTAGGACTATTTACTCAGTTACAATATATAATAGACAGAGTAAGAGAGAGAAGAAGAAATGAAGCAAGCTCTTCTGAATGAATCCTACTTCAGCAATCACTGAGGATTCAAGGCACTTAATGTTCAGAAGGTGGATCTCTATTCCAGTAGATGAGTCCTTGCTATAAGAGAGAATTGCAAGGTCTATTTTTGTTTGATCTACTAAATCTCTGTAATCTGTAGGCTTCTTGCTGTATGGCAGATGAAGAAGATGAAGAAGCCTTTTCTATTGATGTATCCTGTACAGAGATTTCTGATTGTCTATATCTTTCTGAGAGTAGAGAAGAAACTTCAGACAGAAAGCGATGACTGATTGAATTCCCGAATACTCTTTGTCTCAATCTTCTTGAGTATATTTAATCCTCTGTCAAATAAAATTTGAATTTATTTCCTCTTCTGTTGTATCCCTAATAAGAAAGTCCATGTGATAATTCCATTTACTTTTTAATTTGATGACCCGTCAAATCCTTTTAGAATATCTTCCAGAAATAATTTTATTGACTCTCTGTAGTCCTTCTTTCCATTCTTAGATATAATCGACCCGTTAGAGATCAAACTATTCCATGTATAACCTCTGAATCAACTTTAGGAAAGAATAAAGGAGAATTACTAATTCTATATATATTCGACGTAACGTCGAATACATTTGACTTCTTATCGACGTACCTCTGAATTCTACTAAAAGTTGCGTCGAAATCCTCCTCTGATTTGAAATGATCTCTACAATCGACGTTGCATCAAATAGTTATCGACGTATCCGTAGAGTTGAAATACTGAACTCAGAGCATTTCTTTCTGCATCGATGTTAAGTCCAAGCTGCGTCGACTTCTAATACTGCTTTGACTGACTCTGCATTCTGCGTCAAATATATCTCAACGTTGAGTTGACTTAGACTTCAGTCTGAGTTTATGTTACTTCTATTCGAAGTTACTTCGACTTGAAGTCAAAGCTACGTCGACTTCTATTCGACGCATGTTTAACTCAACTAAATTTTTGACTCTTTTTGGAGTGATCTTTGACATTCTAATGAGAGTGTGATATTCTAAGACATCTAATGACCAAATTGTGTACGTGGTTTCAATCATACTGTTAAAATAAAAGAGAGTGCAGATAAGTATACAATGAGAATAACATGATACCTTTGAAATTATCATTGATGTGATTGTCTGCCAAAGATATTTCTCAAGTATCTCAAATATGTGCATTAGAAAGATAGAAGTAAATGTTTATTTCCTGTTCATCTGACATCTACTTGTATTTTGGAGAGGAGGCTTTCCTTTTCCTGGTGAAGACTTGAGTAGGCACATGTCTGTGTGGAAAGACAAGAGGCTCCTCCTCCTCTTCAGCATCCCTAACATCATCATTTTCTTTTTCTTCTTCAGCCATTTAATTATCTCTTTTGTGAAGCCCCCCTGAAGTAATGCAGTACCTTCAGCAATCTGGGTAGCTTCTTGGGCAATAGTAATAACATCTTCTAGGACCTGATCTGCATCTGCTGTGAGAAGCTGCCCCTGGTTTGATGCAGGCATCTCCCCCTGAGTTACCGCAAGATGTTCAGTAGCGAGAACAACTTCCTGAGCACCTGTAAAAGGCTCCCCCTAGATTTTTTTTTGCAATATTGTGAACTTCATCATCTAGGGCATTATGGACAATCTCTTTTTTTGTCTAATCTTTTCCTTCTACTGGACACTCACATTGCTTGAACAAACAGCTCCTCCTCATAAATATTCTTCCCCTTCTGAACCTTACTAACAAGGGAGGTTAAGAAAGATTTTGTAACCATGGAGGAGTACATAAAGGTCTTGAGTGCCAAGAGTGACTCCTTTGAGTCTTGTAACTCTGTCTCTATCTGAGAATACTTTCTTTGAAATTTTCATGATTGAGTCAGTAGCAGATCAGCAAAGGTCCCAGTGGCCAGCCCCACAGCTTTAGAAATTGCCTGGTGCATGTCAACAGAGTGGATAAGATGGGATGTATAGGGTGTATCAACAGAAGGTGTTGGTATATCATTTGGAGGAGGTGATTGAGAGTGAGTTTTTTCCAATGGATCAGGATGGATGATTGTGAGGTTTTCTATAAGAGGGGTGATAGATGATGGTTGTTGTTGATGTTGGGGGAAATCTTAGTTGTAGGTTCTTGAGATGGATTATCACTTGGAGGGTCTGGTAGTGTTGACTCATAATCCTGAGGAGATGAAGATGGAGGAGGAGATGGTGCAGCTTGACCAGGCTTTAGAATTCGCCTGGATCATTTAGAGAAGATCCCAATGTTGATCCGTTTTCTAGGGGGGATAAGAACCCCTTTTGATTTGCATACTGCTGGATACTGGTGATGTAACACTTGGCTCATGACCCTCATATATGCATTCTCATTGTGGGCATACTCGTGTCCAATTAATTTCAATAAACACTTTCCCCAGTTTATTCGTTTGTTCAGAACTAGAACACCCATTATCTGTAATTGTTGCTTTGGAATTGCATCGTGTGCAGAAATCTTGCAGAGTAAAACTTTTCCTACTATATCGGCCAGAAGCCTATGTTCCTCAGATAGATCAATCTTCTTTAGGTTAATCGTCTTTTCCTTGCTGTAATGCATGATTTGAAGGGCCTGTTGAGTTTCTTGCGCTGAAAGTTCCACTGAATCCTCACCCATAGGAAAGTCAAATGTCAGGTTCAACAATTCTTCTGTTATATGGATTTCGGTTTCAGAGATATTTTCATATAAAGATCCATCCTTATCGATACTGATGGTTTCTTTTAGTTCGATTAATTCTACATACAATACTTTGCTTCTTTTTGAAATCAGCTTTGTCAATCCTGCAGTTTGGAAAAGCCCCATAATTGCTTTAAAATTCTCAGCGACGGCATTGAATGATTCAACATCAACATCGAATCCTGAATTAACTTTAGGAGAAGCCAATTATTCTGTAGTACCTATAGAAGTTAAAGAAGTAAGAGAGAGAGAGAGAGAAGCAAGAGCTATGATGCAAGAGAGCTAAAGCAGGGAGGCCAGAGAGAGAAAATTTGAAAGCGTAATATAATCTAACGACTGAGTTGCTTAAAACTAGACGATTTGTCACAACTTAGGGTTGTATTTGAAGCAACATCAAAAAGGAGTAAATTCAGCGCGCCAAAACGTGTCGAAGTAGCTTCTAGAAGCAAAACTGCACGTGCTTTAACATGTCGATGTTGCATCGATTTGTAATCGACGTGACTTCAAATTCATACAACAACTATTTAATCGATGCATGCATTGATATGTATTCGACACTGCGTTGAATACTACTCGAATTACATATCTCAGCCGGCTCTCAAAGCTTGCATCGAGTAGAACTCAATGGTGCGTCGAATTCAATTCGACGCAACTCTGAATCTTCAGATGCATTTCTTTAGGAAACTTTTTGTTGTTTTTCCCAGCAATGGTTTTTATGGAAAATAACATTTATAAGATTATATTTATGAATTAGAAAGCATCAAAGGGTTTTAGAGAAGAGATCACCCCTTTGATTATTTGTAGTTTCTCATTGAAGATTTAGTTCTCCCTTCCCCTTCATTATCTCTGAGGGAAGAACCCGAAATTTTCCTGCACATATAACTCAAACATTAGAAGGTACCCAGGTTACCTTGGGCCCTTTGCTTTTACCAATATAATGCGAAATAAATGAATAAGTGGGTCTTTCATGATATCCATTTGGATGTCAGAAAATAGGTCTATTAGACCAATATTTATTATCTTAATATTTGAAATTTGCATAGAATGCATTTTGATATGGTAGGTCTGTAGAATGTCTAATGATTTTCTTCTTAGTCTTACCTTTTGATTGAAATTCATTGGGTTCTTTGAAATGTTTTTCCCTAGAGTTCTCTTATCACTATTAGGGTTTATTTTATTAAACACAGTGAGTTTTCATGGTGATTTTTGTCTAGTGCTTTAATTACTGGTCTGGTCTCAGCTATTTGAAAGTTACTAGGTCTAACAAATGTAACTGGATTTTTCCAGGCAGGTCTGCTAGGGACTTCTGTGCTGGTGGATGGATCTGCTCCTAAGCCAAGGTGCTTAAATCTCATAGAGAGATTTTGTGTAATATCCTTGAGCTTTTGACTCATCCCGTTGAGTGAGTCTTCAAAGGCTTTTGCCTTTGTAAGCTCTTCTTTTATCTTTGAATTTTCATTGGTTAGATTTGTTATTACTGTTTCCTTTTTATAAGTTTGATTTCTCAAATCATAATTTATAGAATACCAATCATCTTTCTTAAAGTTTTCTACTTCTTCCCTAACTGTTTCTATTTCTTTTTCAACCTTAAAATAATCATTACAAAATTACTTAAAACAAATCTTAAATTCTTCTGTATTAAATTCTTCTGAAGTAAAATCAAAGTTATCAAAGAGTGATACCTGATCTTCTTCAGTGGAATCTGCCAAGGAAATTAGACAGGCTACTTCAGCAGCAACTTCCTCATCACTTTTAGGTGAAGTGGAACTTGACTCAGTTTCTGTGTCACTCCAGGTTTCAGCAATGAAGCCTTTTCCCTTCTTCTTATCCTTCTTCTTGAAGGATTTGTTCTTGTGCTCCTTTTTGCTGCTGCTTCTGTCCTTTTGTTCTTCAGGATAGTCAGGGGCAATGCGCCCTGGCTTTCTACATGCAAAGCAGATAATCTCCTATTTTGGAGTCTTGTCAAACCTAGGTTTGTGTTGGGAAAAACCCTTTTGATATATTTAACAAATTATCTTAAAGTAATTTCATCAGTTAGGTTGCATTACCCACATTGTATAGAAAGGGTAAAATGGTCATTAGATGTCCTAGGATATCATATTCACTTAGTGTGTCAAAACAAGGCCTAAGAGAAGCACAAATTCAATTAAGTTAAAACTTGCATCAAATAGAAGTCGACGCAACTTCGACTAGATGTCGACATAACTCTGACTGAAAGTCAAAGTAACTCAATCTGCCTGCCGAAGTATCAAGTCAAGTCGACGCAACGTCGAAAGGAACTCGATGCAGAAGGAAGAGCCTATCGAAGCCATCTCAGAAGTCGACACAACTTCGACTTCAATTCGACGCAGAAGATAAAGTTCAAGTCCAAGTCTTCAACTCGATGTATATGTCGATAAGTAATCGACGCAACGTCGACATCTGAGTTCAACCAGAGATAAAAAGGAATTTGAATCTACTACTATAAGAACTCAGAGGTGCGTCGATATGACGAAAGATGAAGTCAACGCAGCGTCGAGTACAGATAGAAATAGAAGGTTTTCTGCTGTCCTTTCTGGTGCTTTTCCAGATGATCTACAAGGTTGAAACATGTACTATAATGGCTCATTTTTTGCCAAGAATGGAATGGAGTATTCCAGAGATACAACAAAGACATTCTTGGAAGTTATTCAAATCAGATGGACAGGTCAAGAACAAAGATAGAAGGAAACATCAATTCTACAATGGACATTCCTTCTAAGGACAGTCCAGAAGAAGAAAGAAATTCAAACTCAAATCATAGAGAATAAGTATGCTGAGAAAAAAAAGCAACTGATTCATTATTCTGTTTGTCGAATATGGCTTCTTCTTTTTTCTCCTCCAACCCTAAGACAGAACACAAGAACAACTCCTCTGCACAGGAAAAGATCATAACAACACTGCTACCTCTTCTTCTACAGTACATAACAGCAAGTCAATAAAAGTGCAGAGAGGATCAGGATCAAGCTTATAACCCTTGCAATCATCACTATCTTAAACAAGGGTTCATCATATTCAGACCTTGAGATAAATAGAAGCAAAAACATTCAAAGAGATAGCTTCTAAAGGATTCTTACTGAAGAATTATATTCTCTTCTTTCTTCTCCTTCTGTTGTTCTCATTCTCCAACTGTAAAAGAGTTTTAAGAATTCCTCTTTCAAAGGATTCAGTGGTTCTAAGAGTCTCCTTATCAAAAGACTCGGTGGTTCTAAGAGTCTACTAATCAAAAGACTCAGTGGTTCTAAGAGTCTCCTTGTCAAAAGACTTAGTGGTTCTGAGAGTCTCCTTATCAAAAGACTCAAACACAGTTAGTGCAATCCTACCAGGGAGGTAGAAGAGTGGACTACCCACATTTTGGGGAACCACTATAAAAATTATGTGTCTCCTGCATTGATTTTCTGTGCTATCCAGTTTACTGCTTTTCTGGTTTATATTTTCTGTGGTTACTTTACTCTGTTTTGGTATTGTTAATTGCATAGTACTTAGTAGTTTTATTGTGTGTGCATAACTAGGGTATAAAAGTTTTTAAACTCTATTCACCCCCTCTAGAGAATACTCAGAGGCACACTGTGCACTTTCAATTGGTATCAGAGGTAGGTTGATCACTAAAAGGTTAACACCTTGATCAAAAGATCTCCTCACTCTTATTTCTTTATTTAAAATTATCGAAAACTATTTTATAAAGAAAAATGAGTTTAAGGACTATGCATCAACAAGACCACTAGTATGTAACTTGAATAGGTTTACACTCTAGAAGGCCATAATAAAGCTTTATATGAACTCCATTGATGAAGACATCTTTGATGTTATCCTTTCAGGTCCCCCAGCTCCAATCAGGCAAGATGCCAGTGGATCTGCAACACAGGAAGCTGTCCCAAGGAATGAGTGGATAGATGCTGAGAAAAAGCAAAAGACATGTGATGCCAAGACAATGAATATTCTGGTCTCCACAATGTCAGATGACTTCTTCCAGAAAGTTGCTGAGTGCCAATCAGCAAAAGAGATCTGGAATCTCTTTCCAGAATTGTAGAAGGAGGTTCTGATGAAAGAAAGGATAGGAAGTCCCTTTTCATATCCAGTATGAGAACTTTCAAAAGAAAGCTGAGGAGAATGTAGCTGAAATATATGACATATTCAGCTCTATAATAAATGAGCTGAAAGGTCTGGATAAGGAGATCTCCCTGAATGAAATAAATGATAAGCTTCTCATGTGCTTCCCAAGCTCATGGGACTCAAGAATCTGGGCTATCAGAGAGTCCAGATGCCATAGAGAGATCTCTACTGATGCTTTGCTAGGAAAGCTCAAATCCTATGAGATGCTATTGAAGAGTAGGGCTGAAATAGAGGATAAGGAGATAGCTTCAACTCCCATCCAAAGGAGTCTTGCCTTGAAGATTGCTGAAGGAGAGCCTTCTGTTGGACATGTGTGTCACATCACTTTGTTTGAGAATAACAAATCCCATATTATATTTGATCTTGCTTGTAGTGTGTTTATAGTGTGCAGGAACTATAGGTGCAATACTCCACAGGTAGCCAGCAGCTTTAAATCAATTTCTCTGAAGGAGAGCTACCGCCAGCACTAGGGATACCGCCTATCGCTAGCTCAAGTTTGTGCGCACAACGCCACGTCGCGATAGTTTCGTAACCGATCCACACGAACGCTACCGCAGGCGCTAGGAGCTACCGCATGCGCTATCTCCAAGTTCTATAAATTGATGGATTCTCTCTTGTTTTGGTTAGAGCCTCCAGAGAGATTAGTTGTGCCACAATTCTAGAGCTGTTACTCTGCCGAAAGTTCATCTCCCACTCAAAGCCAAAGAAGAATTCTAGAGAAAGAAGCCATCACGCTGCATCCGAAGAACGATCGCTTCAACCTCGCTTATGCTACAACGATCCTTCATCATCATCTTCAGAAATCTCATAGAGGGAGTTCTTGTTATTTTCTTTATTTCATTATTGTGAATTTTTGTAGTAAAATTGCCTTGTGTTGGCGACTAGGTCCTTGCGCGGCTTAGCGATATTGAAATCAAATTTATGTAAACACTTTTTTATATAATACAATCATGTCTCTATTTGTGTTTACTTGATTTCTTTCATTTGGCGAAAATTTTATCATTGTAAATTACTTTTTGCTAAATTGTAATTTTGCTCTCATTTATTCCTAAACAATTTAGTAATTTCCTTAAAATTATAAAAAGAATTTTATTTTCCTATTCACCCCCTCTAAGGGCGCCTATCGATCCAACAAGTGGTATCAAAGCAAGGTTATTCCAAACGATTTAAAAACCGGGAATAATGACGTCTTATGATCTCGCTTTTTCCGAGGGACAGGAAACTAGTAGACCTCCTCTATTTACTGGGTCAGATTATAATTATTGGAAAAATAGGATGAGATGCTTTCTTATTGTACAACCCTGTATTTGCCGAGTGGGCCCCCGAGATGCAAGAGGTCTTTTAAGATATTGTTTTCTAGCAAGATCCAGGACAGGAAGAGAGGGGGGGCGAGCGGTGGAGGCGGGAGCTTCCCGCTCGCCCAACCAGCAAGGGGGCGAGGGGAGGAGGGGCGGCTTGCCCCCCTCTCGCCCTCTCCCCAGCAAGGGGGGCGAGACTCGATGCGGGCGGCCTCCTGGTCTCACCCCCGCCCCAGCAGGGGGCGAGCCCAGGAGGGGCGACCTCCCGGCTCGCCCCGCCCCAGCAGGGGATGAGCCCAGGAGGGGCGACCTCCCGGCTCGCCCCGCCCTAGCAGGGGGCGAGCCCAGGAGGGGCGACCTCCCAGCTCGCCCCGCCCCAGCAGGGGGCGAGCCCAGGAGGGGCGACCTCCCAGCTCGCACCGCCCAGGAGGGGGCGAGCCCAGGAGGGGGCGACCTCCCGGCTTGCCCCGCCCTAGTAGGGGGTGAGCCTAGGAGAGGGCGACCTCCCGGCTCGCCCCGCCCCAGCAGGGGGCGAGCCTAGGAGGTGGGCGACCTTCCAGGCTCGCCCAGCCCAGTGAGGGGGGCGAGCAAGGGAGGAGGTCAGCCCCCTCTCTCCCGGCCCCGGGAAGGCATTCTGGACTGCGTTTAGCGCCTCTGAATAGCGGGATTTGGCTGTTCGCAGGCCAAGTCCAGGGGTATTTTCATAATCTCGTAGGCCAGATTCTGGCTATTTGCAGACCCTATTCCAAAAACTATAAATAAGTCCAAGGGGGCACCATTTGGACAGACCTCTTTTTTGGCCTCCTCTCCCCCTAAGTTCCTTTGTTGGGTGGAGAGAGCCTCCAAAGGTGCCCAAGCTTAGCATTGTCTTGGGAGGGGAAGCGCTCTAAGATCTTCCAGGTGTGTGGTGGGACCTCCTCGCTAAGCCCTTGGCCATGTTCCTAGTTCCTCAGCCTTTTAGCTTAGAGCTCTCCCTTGGGAGGAGTAAGTGTTGGTCACCCCTCAACTTGTTGAGGGCCCGAACTACTCGGGAGACCAATTTATTGGTTTCAACATTATGGTGCAGTGAGCGTGGAGAGTGACCAACACAAGAAACTCTCAAGCTGAGCTCCATGGCTGGAGGTGGGGGATCCAACCCAGGTCCCTCGCAGCCCCCGGTGGCTGGAGTGATGTTGGAGATGTTCGAAAATTTCAAGTGGGAGGTCCCGCAGACCTTATAGGTAGCCTTTGCCACGATAGGCGAAGGCAAGAGAGGAAGTGGTCCGGAGGTCCCACCCCAGCAAGTAGGTGAAAGCCCTCCAGGCCAGCAGCCCAGGAAGGAGGTGCCAGTAGGGGGAGTGGGGAGGCATTCGGCCCCCACTCGCCCAGTCCCCTAAGAGGGGGCGAGTGGGGAGGCGCCAGACCCCCACTCGCCCAGCCCCAAGGGGGCGAGTGGGGAGGTGCCAGACCCCCACTCGCTCGGCCCCAAGGGGGTGAGTGGGAGGTGCCAGACCCCCACTCGCCCAGCCCCAATGGGGCGAGTGGGGAGGTGTCAGGCCCCCACTCGCCGATCCCCAAGGGGGCGAGTGGGGAGGTGTCATACCCCCATTTGCCCATCCCCAAAGGTGGGCGAGCAAGGGAAGTCCTTTGTGTGAGTTGACCCTCTCGGACCCGGTTCTAGAGGGGTTTGGGGGGCGGGGGGGAGATGTCTCACTACTACGGTAAGGATGACCCAGTCCTGCACCTGCAGTGGTTTGAGGACATGGTCTCCATTAGGTCCATGTCAGACGCTTTCAAGTGCCGACTCTTCGCGACCACTTTGAAGGAGAAAGCTAGGGATTGGTTCTACCAGCTCCCTGTGGGATCTATCTATGCTTTCGAGGACTTGCATCAAGGTTTCCTGCTACACTTCTCGACATCAAGGAAGAGAAAGAAGGATGTCGAGGCCCTTTTCAAGATTAGGCAAGAGCCAAGAGAGTCGCTGGCTCGCTACGTGGACCGATTTTAGGAGGAAGTTCTCCTCACCCAAGAGGTGCCAGGCTACACCCTCCAGATCGCTTTCATCGTGGGGCTGCAGGGGGATTCTTCAAGATGGACCTCAAGAGGAGAGCTCCTTTGTCTTTTGAGTAGTTGATGGAAAGGGTGGCTTCCAAGAGGAAGTTCGTCCAAGAAGAGGGTAGCTTCCAGGGAGAGAGGCCCGAACCCCTAGGGTGGAGGCAGGGACCGAAGGCACCCTCTCCACCACCTCAACAAACAATGGCAATTGGCGGAGGAAGGAGGAGGAGAGCCAGGAAAGCAGAAAGAAGAGGAAAAAGATGGGATATGGTTGAGTTACCTTACTGTGACTTCCATGATTAGAAGGGTCATGCGACGTCAGCCTGCCCTGAGTTCTTGGAAATGAAGGAGGCAAGGGGTCCAAGGCAGCAACAACAACAACCGGAAGAGGTCGAGGAAGACCAGGCCTGGAAATAGGAGACCTAGTTTTGGTTTCCATACTTAGTTTTTTCTACCATTAAGTCCATGTATTGCGACGCTTCATTTCCATGCTTAGTTTTTTCTTGCATGTATTATGATGACTGATGTAATAAAAGTTTTTCAAGGTACTTAGCCCCGATGCTGGCCCGCTGACCAGCCTCCCACCTAGCTGGCAGGGCCAGGAACCGCTCGGTGGCAGGAAGTTCTTAAGGTACTTAGCCCCGATGCTGGCCCGTTGACCAGGCTCCAACTAGCTGGCAGGGCCGGGAATCGCTCGGTTGCCGGAAGTTCTCAAGGTACTTAGCCCCGATGCTGGCCCGCTGACCAGGCTCCCACCTAGCTGGCAGGGTCGAGAACCGCTTGGTGGACAGAAGTTCTCAAAGTACTTAGCCCCGATGCTGGCCCGCCGACCAGGCTCCCACCTAGCTGGCAAGGCCGGGAACTGCTCGGTGGCCGAAAGTTCTCATAGTACTTAGCCCCGATGCTGGCATGCTGACCAGGCTCCCATCAAGCTGGCAGGGCCGGGAACCGCTCGGTGGCCGGATGTTTCAGAAGTACTTAGCCCCGATGCTGGCCCGCTGACCAGGCTCCCACCAAGCTGGCAGGGTCGGGAACTGCTCGGTGGCCAGAAGTTATCAAGGTACTTAGCCCCGATGCTAGCCCGCTCACCAGGCTCCCACATAGCTGGTAGGGTCGGGAACCGCTCGGTGGCCAGAAGTTCTAAAAGTACTTAGCCCCGATGCTGGCCCGCTGACCAGGCTCCCACCTAGCTGGCAGGGCCGGCAATCGCTCGGTGGCCAGAAGTTCTCAAGGTACTTAGCCCCGATGCTGGCCAGCTGACCAGGCTCCCACCTAGCTGGCAGGGTCGGGAACCGCTCGGTGGCCGGAAGTTCACAAAGTACTTAGCCCCGATGTTGGCCCGCTGACCAGGCTCCCATCAAGCTAGCAGGGCCGGGAACCACTCGGTGGCCGGATGTTTCAGAAGTACTTAGCCCCGATGCTGGCCCGCTGACTAGGCTCCCACTTAGCTGGCAGGGCTGGGAACTGCTCGGTGGCCGGAAGTTCTCAAGGTACTTAGCCCCGATGCTGGCCAGCTGAACAGGCTCCCACCTAGCTGGCAGGGCCGGGAACCGCTCGGTGGCCAGAAGTTCTCAAAGTACTTAGCCCAGATGCTAGCCCGCTGACCAGGCTCCCACCTAGCTGGCAGGGCTGGGAACTGCTCGGTTGCCGGAAGTTCTCAAGTACTTATCCCCGATGCTGGCCCGCTGACAGGCTCCCATCAAGCTGGCAGGGCCGGGAACCACTCGGTGGCCGGATGTTTCAGAAGTACTTAGCCCCGATGCTGGCTCGCTGACCAGGATCCCACCTAGCTGGCAGGGCCGGGAACCGCTCGGTGGCCGGAAGTTCTCAAGGTACTTCGCCCCGATGCTGGCCCACTGAGCAGGCTCCCATCAAGCTGGCAGGGCCGGGAACTGCTTGGTGGCCGGATGTTTCAGAAAGTGCTTAGCCCCGATGTTGGCCCGCTGACCAGGCTCCCACCTAGATGGAAGGTCCGGGAACCGCTCGGTGGCTGGAAGTCCTCTAAGTGTTTTTCACCGAGGTGGCTCCGCTAGCCGGGCTCTCACTAGCCGGCAGGGTAGGTTGGCCTCTCAGGGAGGGTAAGTATTTTTCCCCCGAGGTGGCTCTGCTAGCCGGGCTCTCACTAGCCGGCAGGGTAGGATGGCCTCTCGGGGAGGCTAAGTATTTTTCCCCCGAGGTGGCTCTGCTAGCCGGGCTCTCACTAGCCAGCAGGGTAGGATGGCCTCTCGGGGAGGCTAAGTGTTTTTTCCCCCGAGCTGGCTCCGCAAGTCGGTATCTCACTAGCCGGCAGGGTAGGATAGCCTCTCGGGGAGGCTAAGTGTTTTTACCCCCGAGGTGGCTCCGCTAGCTGGGCTCTCACTAGCCGACAGGGTGGGATGGCCTCTCGGGGAGACTAAGTGTTTTTCCCCCGAGGTGGCTCCGGTAACCGGGCTCTCACTAGTCGGCAGGGTAGGATGGCCTCTCGGGGAGGCTAAGTGTTTTTTCCCTCGAGGTGGCTTCGCTAGCCGGGCCCTCAGGAAGACACTCGCCGAATAGGCAGGGTTGTACTTTTCTTTCCTAGCGTGTGCCTAGCTCGAAAAGAGCGGGGATTGTGTACAACCCTATATTCTCCGAGTGGGCCCCCGAGACGCAATGGGTCTCTTAAGATATTGTTTTCCAGCAAGATCCAGGATAGGAAGAGAGGGGGGCGAGCGGTGGAGGCGGGAGCTTTCCGCTCGCCCAACCAGCAAGGGGGCGAGGGGAGGAGGGGCGGCCTGCCCCCCTCTCGCCCCCGCCCCAGCATGGGGGGCGAGACCCAAGGCGGGCGGCCTCCTGGTATCTCCCCTGCCCCAGCAGGGGGCGAGCCCAGGAGGGGCGACCTCCCGACTTTCCCCGCCCTAGCAGGGGGCAAGCCTAGGATGGGCGACCTCCCGGCTTGCCCCGCCCCAGCAGGAGGCGAGCCCAGGAGGGGCGGCCTCCCGGCTCGCCCCGCCCCAGCAGGGGGCGAGCACAGGAGGGGCGAACTCCTGACTCGCTTCGCCCCAGCAGGGGGCGATCCCAGGAGGGGGCGACCTCCCGGCTCGCCCCGCCCCACCAGGGGCGAGCCCAGGAGGGGGCGACCTCCCGGCTCGCCCCGCCCCAGCAGGGGGTGAGCCCAGGAGGTAGGCGACCTCCCGGGCTCGCCCAGCCCAGTGAGGGGGGAGAGCAAGGGAGGAGGTCAGCCCCCTCTCTCCCGGCTCCGGGAAGGCATTCTGGACTGCATTTAGCACCTCGGAACAGCGGGATTTGGCTGTTCACAGGCCAAATCCAGGGGTATTATTGTAATCTCGTAGACCAGATTCTGGCTATTTGCAGACCCAGTTCAAAAAACTATAAATAAGTCCAAGGGCACCATTTGGACGGACCTCTTTTTTGGCCTCCTCTCCCCCTAAGTTCCTTTGTTGGGTGGAGAGAGCCTCCAAAGGTGCCCAAGCTTAGCATTGGCTTGGGAGGGGAAGCGCTCTAAGATCTTTCGGGTGTGTGGTGAGACCGCCTCGCTAAGTCCTTGGCCTTATTCCTAGTTCCTCAGCCTTTTAGCCTAGAGCTCTCCCTTGGGAGGAGTAAGTGTTGGTCACCCCTCAACTTGTTGAGGGCCCGAACTTCTCGGGAGACCAATTTATTGGTTTCAACACTTATGACCCTAGATATTGAGGTATGCAATATGGTAGAAGAGGAATACTCTCCTCCTACAATTGTAGTTGGAGAAGTAACATTAGAAAAACCTAAGGATAAGTGGGATGATATGGATAAATTTAAATGCAAAAATAACGCCAAGGCCATGAATGCTTTATTTTGTGCGTTAGATAGAAATGAATTTAATAGAATTTCCGCTTGTACTACTGCATATGATATTTGGAATCAATGGGAAATTACTCATGAAGGTACATCGCAGGTTAAAGATTCAAAGCTTTTCCAACTGGAGTCGGAACATGAAAAGTTCCAAATGGATTAAAGTGAAGATGTTGATGCCATGTACACGCGCTTCACCAAGATCGTCAATGCCTCCAAAGTTCTTAGAAAGACCTTCTCCAATGGCGACTTGATCCGAAAGATTCTCTGATCCCTTCCTCCAAAATTCAATCTGAAGGTAACGACTATCTCGGAGTCGCACAATCTAAGAACGCTCCAAGTTGAGATCCTCATTGGGAATCTCAAAACCCATGAGGTTGAACTCAAAATCCAACATGATGAATACAATAAGGAGCCAAAGAAGAAGGCGTTGGCACTAAAATCAAAGAAGGAGTGCAAAAAGGATGAGAATGAAGATGAAGAAAGCCTTTTGGTAAAGAACTTCCAAAAGTTCATGAGAAATCCGGAAAGTAGAAACACTTTCTGGAAATATTTCTAAAAGGAAGGAAGATGGAAAGGGTCATCTTCAAAGAAGGAAAAGGAGAGCGATGATGAACACTACAACAAACTGCACTTATAGTAAGGACCTAAATCGTTACAATAAGTGTCAAAAATCGTTACAAAAACTCTTTGGTAACGAAAAAAACTTTAAGTAACGGTCCTCCTCTAAAGCTCGACGCTAAAGGTTCTTGTAACGAATGTATGCATGTCGTTACAAATAAATTAATTGTAACAAATGATACTTTCTCACCAAAAAGAAATTCTTCCTCACAATAAATTGGTCACAATAAATATTATTTCGTTACAAATATTTTTTTTCCTCACAAAAAAACAGTTACGATTAAAACTATTTCGTTACAAATGTTTTATTTTTTCCTCACTAAAAATAAACTAACTTCGTTACAATAAAGTATAATAAACATTATTTCGTTACAATAGATTAAACAATAGTAACGAAAAAATCGTTATATTTGTTTTCCATTCTTCATACTACAGCCAATTCATTTATATATCAAAAATATTCCATTTTTATTTTTTGTGTACCCGAGATTTTATTACAAATAATAATCTTGAAAACACACATATATTTAATATTTCGTAACAAGATCAACATGTATTTATTCACACCAAAAAGTATTACATAGAGTACAAGTTATTATCATCTCTACTAAAATAATACAATATTACATTACAAGATCAACATGTTTCTAATAAATCTTCCGACGTTTTTTGAAAAATGAATCGTCCATCACTTTCTGACTAATGAATCTTTCGTCACTTGTCGGTCAATGCTCGAGCACCCTACAAATAAAAGAGAGCAATTAAGATCACCCTACAAATAAATGAGAGCAGAAACATCCATACAAACTCACATCCATACATACATAATCCATACACACCCCATTAAACAAGCGTACAATAAAACACACACTTGCCGCCCGTTGTTTAGTTCACACTGAAATTAATGTCATGATGGAGTTCACTGTTTAGTTGTAATGTTCTGAAATTAAGATCACCTGTTAATGACACTTCACTACACTTAAAATCACACACACTTCACTACACAACTCTTTAAAACGTACATCACGCATACAGTTTACTGCACTTAACATTGATCGCACACACAAGCGACAAGGCAAACTGACTACTGCACTAAAAAATCAAACGAGTTCCTGGATAAGCAAACTGTCAAGAGCTTTGAAATATAAAACTCAAACATCAACTTGAATGACCACTAAAAAAATTTCATTGGAAGGACATTAAAAAAATATGTAGAAGTCAAAAAGATCCGACTATATCTATGAATAAAAATAACAAAAGGTTTAACCAAGATTTGTGTTTCTTTAATAAAAGCAAGCGCACTGTTTTTGAGTTAGGAAATGCATACCCAAGCGACAAGGCTCTGTTGCTCTTCAGGCATTGTATGGTCCACCGGTTTTCTTCCAGTGAGAAGCTCTAAAAGAAGTACTCCAAAACTGTAGACATAACACTTCTGATTAAGTGTACCAGTCACTGCAAACCTGAAGAGTGTGAAGAAATCATCACAAATGTCACGGGTCTGAGATTATACTTCTTGTAAGTACATTATTAACAACAATCTTAGGGGTAGAGCATATCAATCTAAGAAACATTTTACATGAACACACAAAAAAGACGGCAAAAAAGCCCTGCTAATTGATTGCGGAGATAGAGCAATGACGGGGGTGTTTACTCTGGAGCAAGGTAACCCAATGTTTCTGAAACTTGAGCTGAATGCGGGCAGTCAGCTCTGTCAGGGGACCGATCCGTTAAGTTAAAATCACCCAACTTGGAATCATAGTCATCAAACAGTAGTACATTGTTTGATCTGACTTCTCCATGCACAATCGACGGCTGAACTTTCTCATGAAGATATTTGAGACCTCTAGCAGCACCATAAGCAATTTTAACTCTTTGGTTCCAGCTCAGAATAGGGACAGATTCTGCATCTAGTATTCCTCCCTTCGCTGCTTCAGTAAATCAGCACCTCTTTATTAAACAATGTCATGTTGCAGAATAGATGATATTAAACAGTCATTGATATATTTGTGTGCAATATCAGCATCTTTTATAGCAAGTTGATGTTTGAACAGAGAATCAAACTTAGGCTTGCACGTATGTAATTAGAACAATGACATTTTGATTTACTGTAATGTGTTTGAACAGAGAATCAAAAAGATCCATGGGGGGAGTGTTCATAAAATTGATGTGGTTCTTACATGGGAAAAGTGTTGCAGAGTTGGAAATGGAAAGATAAAAACCTGAGTAGTTCCATGCGACAAGCAACAAAATATAGCATCGACATTAGAAAAATCTGCATCTTTTAAAGCAATCATATCAGGAAAATTCTGCAAAACATAAGAGTAATAAGTTTTAGTTTAAAATTCATTATAATATAAATGCATACTCACAAATGCCTTGTCATTACACATCAGTGTAATGCAATGGCAATGGCAGGGTGCACTCATTACACAATAAGTTAACAAGATGGATACTCAAGAAGTATTCAGTGTAACTACCCATAGGAGCCTACTTGTAGTGGCCCCTACGGTTCGGAAGAATATTAATTGGCATCTTGAAGTTGCCCATAAATTGACATAGAAAATCAATTAATAGCTTTGATGGAGTAACACTTCAAGAAGAAATCACAGAAAATTTGAAGCATTGTAGCCCATTCAATGCAACACTTACTTTTCCGGGCTTTTTACTCCAACCAATGCCAATATTCAAACATTTCTGAGTAGGAAACAAAATGATTCTTACATGCTCTTCTACAACCGCATGTACAGTTGCATCAAGTAATATTGGCCTACCAATGATTGTCTCAGTTCTTGATCCCAGCATGAGAACCTTGCTTAGAACCAACTGCATACAAGATTGAGCTGTCAATACCCACAATTTAGCACATAAATAAAGTTGAAACGGAATTATATTGTTACCAAAACAAATTAATTCTATGGATCAAGAAATTGCTCAAATAAAAAAAATTTGTGTGCTAAAACTTTTTCCTGCATGAGCATTTTCTCATGTCTAAAGTTTCGAAGAACGAACAAAATCATGCTTCCAGATGTCAGTAAATATCCAATAAAATATGCACAATTAATAATAAGAAAAACATAATAAGTAACTTAAAATTAATAATAAGAAAAACATAAAGAACAACTGTAGATGGTGCACAATTTAGCAGAAACAAAATCTTAAGAAATCACATAGTGAGAGCTGATTATCATCATCGCAAACACATTGGCCTTATCCCAACTACTATCAAATTGCTCGGAATTGAGTTAGACTGATTTTGGAAGCACCCATACACTCATATTGAGGGGGCTGAGCATTAATGGCCTGATGTATTTCTTTCCTATTTCCACATTAAAGTTTGTTTTGCTTGTGTTTGAGAAGCTAACTGTAACGGCCTAACAGATCTAATAGATAATTGGGAAATGTATTAATGAATGTATTGATGAAAGCCAGGTGTCTTGTAGGATTAGAATCCTGAAGAGTGTTAATGTGAGGATTATAAATATAACACATATGATGTAATGAAGGGATGATAAGTTTTAATGAAATTTCTTCTTTGTTTCATTTTTTTTCTTTCCCTGTTCTTCTTCCTTAGCCCTAGCCCCTCTCTTTGGCCATTCTTCCCTTGTTAACACACCAACATTTGGTGCTCTCGTTGCCGATCTCAAAAATATTGATGAGATCACAACCTTATCTCCCTCGTCCTGCTCCTTTTTCAAGCCCTACAAAGTTAACAAGATGGATACTCAAGAAGTATTAGTGTGATTACCCATAGGAGCCTACTTGTAGTGGTCCCTACGGTTTGGAAGAATATTAATTGGCATCTTGAAGTTGCCCATAAATTGACATAGAAAATCAATTAATAGCTTTGATGGAGTAACACTTCAAGAAGAAATCGCAGAAAATTTGATCAGCATTGTAGCCCATTCAATGCAACACTTACTTTTCCGGGCATTTTACTCCAACCAATGCCAACATTCAAACATTTCTGAGTAGGAAAATGACATGATAAATTGATGGTAAGAATCATTACCTGATGCAGTTGTACTAAGCTAGAAGTTTTAGGTATTGTATAATGATTAGAAAGTGCAGATGAAGAGAAAAGATCGCTAACCTTGTAAACAGGTGCAAAGCCACCCTCTTAGGTAGAGGAGGAAAGATATGAGAAATGAGAAAAATAAAACTTGAAGAAACCGCAAAGAAATAAGCAAAGTGTAAACAGGAAAAACACTTTTAAGGGAGGCAAGAACCTATTTAGATGCAAGAATCTACTGTCCAGTTTGCTGCAACTCAGATTACAATAAAATCTCAATTTCTGCTCTCAGATTATAAAGAACAATTGCAAATAAAAATTCTAGAGCTAAATTTCCTCCTGCATACAGTGATTATCAAGAAACTGATTATATTATCATAATCTACATTCATATAAATATTGTAAACATTCAGCTCACTGATTGGAATGACCAAAAAAACAAAAGAAATAGTTTTCAGAGATTTTCTTGGGCATTTCATCAAACAAAATGTGTGCAGGAATATGCATTGACAATCATATGGAGGAGTAAAAGAATTAATGCCCTGTTTTCATCCAGAAATGACAGCATAAGCAGAAGAAGCACACGCAAAAATGAAGATGAAAGCTTATTTAGGATGAGTGAAGTAGATTACCTCTGTTAGAAGTTATGTAATTGGCGAAATAGCTGTCAAAGAAATCTCGCAGAGCATTGCCAAAGAAATCTCCTCAAATCAGCAGACTTTTCTACATGAATTGATGGAAAGCATGAACGATGGAATGAAGTGAGGAGTTTGCAGTTGGGGAAGTAAGATGGTTTAGGGCTTACTTTTTTGAAGATAATGAATGCCTTTGTGGCATTTGCCAAAAGACCATGGTGCAGCCAGGCAAGGTCGTGGGCGGCGCAGATGGCGATCCGGAGGCGGGCCGGCCAATTGAGGGCGGTGGTTAAGGTCTATATATGGGAGGAGAGGACGCCATTGTCCATGTGTTTGTAGATGAGGAGGCGATCGTCGTCTACGATGCAGAATCCGAGGAGGGAGCGAGGTTGGGATGGCGGATTTTACCGAGCCGATTCATTTCTACGCGTAACTTGTTCTCGCCTAGGGCGCAACCATGTAGGCGCTTGCCGGTGAATGCACAACCATCAGGGAGCAAGACTTTGTAGGAGGTCCCTGCTAGAGCGCTTCCGGCGACGATGATGTGGTCTGGATGAAAATCGCCTGACGGGAGATCGGGTAGGAGATCGATACAGGAGAGTTGTCGGGGAAGAGATTAGCGAAGCCCTAGCCACGTTAAAGAAATTATTAAGCGGGAGAGGAGTGCTTTAATTTTTTTATGGAGGGAATTTTTTTCCCTCCATATATTTCACAATGACACATGTGATATTAAAATTAATAAATTTAATTTTTTTAATTAATACAACAATAACACCGCCCAAGACTTCGTCTTACTTTGGCGTGGCGTTTTTCCTCCGATGAGTTTGGACTAAAATGTTATCGCCATAAAATGTTGTTTTGCATGACAATAGTTATGACCGCCATTAAGAAAAAATACATACTGTCTGTGTGTCTGTGTGTTCTGCATGTGTTTGTCTATCTGTGTGTTATTGTGTCTATGTATGTATGTGTGTGTCTGTGTTTGTGTGTGTGTGGTGTGTGGTGTGTGTGTGTGTGATTGTATGTGTGTGTGTGATTGTGTATGTTTGTGGGCATGTGTCTGTGTGTGTCTGTGTGTGTGTGTGTCAGTGTCAGTGTGTCTGTGTGTCTATGTATGTCTGTGTATGTCTATGTCTGTTTGTGTGTCTGTGTGTTTGTGTATGTGTTTGTGTATGTCTATGTCTTTGTGTGTCTGTGCATGTGTGTGACTATCTGTGTTATTGTGTTTATGTATGTCTGTGTGTGTCTGTGTTTATGTGTGTGTGTGTGTGTGTGTGTGTGATTGTATGTGTGTTTGTGTGATTGTATGTGTGTGTGTGTGTGATTGTAATGTGTGTGTGTGTGTGTTTGTGTGTGTGTCAGTGTCAGTGTCAGCGTGTCTGTGATTCTGTCTGTCTATGTTTGTGTCTGTCTATGTCTGTGTCTGTCTCTGTGTCTGTGTGATCTCTAGCTATGCGTCTTTATGCATGTGCGTGTGTGTGTTTGTGTGTGTGTATCTGTGCATGTGTGTGTGTGTGTGTGTGTGTGTGATGAGATACAAGAAGTGGAGAAATGACTAGATCAGAACACAATTTTCTCGATTAAAAAATAGTGATGTAATGAGTTAACATGATGGCGTGGCAAAGTCGACGAAGAAAGAGAAGATGACGAAATTGTACGTGCAGCTGGGTTTGGTGAAACTATTTGCAATATTTTTAATGTTACGATATATATTAGTCATCTCTCGTTCCCCCGTAAGAAAATGCGCGCTCGGAAAAAAACTTATTCTCATATAGACAAAGTCCTCTAAAAATGCACCAGGGCAAAAATGAGTGATGATTTGAAAATGCGTGCCCGGGCGAAAACGCGCTCTCAGGCGAAAATGCGTGCTTGGGAGACAATGCGCCAGGTAAAAAATGCATGCTAGTGCGAAAAATGCTCTCCCGGGCCAAAAATGCTCTCCCGCGCCGTGCATGCGCTTGTGCTCGGCGGTGGTCGTGCGTGCGCACGGGAGTGCTTTTGCGTGCGTGCGGTGCCCATGCACGATCTTTATTCTTATTTTAAAATTATATTAATATATTAATGTCATATTTGCATTCATTTTTAAATTTAATATATTTTTAATTTGGATTTGTTTTTTGCAAAATTTTATGGAGGGAAATTTCCCTCCATATAAAGTTTTATATAAAATTTTATATACATTTATATATAACTAAATTTATAATTATAATTTATTATATATATAAACGGTTATATATATAACAAAATTAAAATTAATATTAATTACTATTACAATTAATTAAATTAACATTAATAATCAACACAAATTAAAGTTTATGAAGATGCACGTTTGTATACAGAGGCGGATCTACATAGGGTCGAGTGTGAGTGACCGCCCACACTGGACTTCAAAACAATTATTTTTTAGTAATAGATTTTTTTTGTATGGTTTAATATGTAAAAAAAATTTAGATGAACACAAAGTTGTTAAAATTGTTTAGCTCGGCTAGTAGAAGGTAAATGATTTTTCTCAAAAACAATTTTTTATAACTTTTATAGGTCATGTGCTTCCTATCTATCGTCCTTTTCCTCCTTTTCATATTTCTAGGTCATGGCTATCCGCAACTCATTTATATGAATTATTACGCGTTTTTTTGGATATACGCCTTGTACAAGCATTTTTAGGAAAAGTGTTCAACAGGAAAGTTGTAGATATCGTCGAGATCTACAACTTTCGTGTTGAATATTTTTCCTAAAAATGCATGACAATGCGTATTTCCAAAAAATCGTTATAGTTACGCCCATGTTTCAATTCGGGCGGCAATACGTCTTGTGCGTGCATTTTTAGCAAAAGTGTTCAACACAAAAGTTGTAGATCTCGACGATATCTACAACTTTTGTGTTGAACACTTTTCCTAAAAATACTTGTACAAGGCGTATTTCTAAAAAACACGTAATAATTCATATAAAAGGGTTGCAGATAGCCAAAACTGGGGTGCGGTTAACAATTGTCTATATATATGACATATATTTTCATTAAAACGATAGCTCCCGAGCAAAAAACGTGTGCGCTGACAAATTTATTTATGCTACCGAGCAAAAAAGATAGAGCTAGAGCAATACGTGCGATCGTTATTTTTATTCAAAAATTATATTAATATGTTTTAAATTTTTTTATTTGTTTTGTGCAAAACTTTATGGAGGGAAATTTCCCTCCATATATTCCATTAATGTGAGAGGGAAGGAAATAGACAAAACTTAATAAACTAGAGGAAGAGAACGGCGCGCAGCGACGACCGAGAAAGAGAACGACGATGGCGGCGGCCGTGGAAGAGAGAGGTGACGGCGACGGCGACCGTAGAAGAGAGGGGAGACAACGGCGCGGCGGCCGTACGTGAAAGACATTGCTACAACTCGCAAATGGATGTTTGTGTGTTTGGTTGTCCGTGTCTTTGCATGTGTGTGCATGTGTGTGCATGTGTCTGTGTTTGAGCCCCGCGCGACACATGCAATACGCGCTAGCTCTCGAGCAAAAAAGGAAAACTACACACACGAGAGTGCATTTGCGTGCGCGCGAGAGTGCTTTTGCGTGCGCGCGAGAGTGCATTTGCGTGCGCGCGAGAGTGCATTTGCGTGCATGCGAGAGTGCATTTGCGTGCATGCGAGAGTGCATTCGCGTGCACGCGAGAGTGCATTTGCGTGCACGCGGGTTCGTGCGTGATTTTATTTTAATTCCAAAATAAAATTAAAAAATTAATGTCATATTAATTTGCATTCATTTTTACATTTAATATATTTTTAATTTTTAGTTTTGTTTTGTTTAAAATTTTATGGAGGGAAATTTTCATCCGTATATTTCATTCATTCATGTGAGAGAGAGATAGAGCTGCATGGGAGAGAGGCAGACAAACTTTTATAAAAAGTTAAAGATTTGTAAAAACCCCCGTACTCGCAAAAATACATGTCGCAATAGTACCACATATCTGCGACAGCCGCGCACGGATGTTTGCGAGCTGTAGGAGTACTGTCGTCGCGTTAGAGCACTATCGAGGCAGGGTACTGTCGCGCGCATACAAATTTTTTTTTTCAAAAAAAAATAATAATTCAAAACTTGGATAATAAAATTGTACAAAAATTGAAAATAAAATATGATATATTTTTTGTAACAAAACTTTAATAATAAATTATTACTATTAGTAAGGACAATGTCTTTGTCACAAAAAATTTTCATGATGTAGTTACAATTGATACTTATTGTGAGAAAAGTTTTCTATTTGTAACGTAACATTAGTGTTGTTACAAATACTTACAGTTATAGTAACGAATTAATTATTATTATAACAACATTTAAAATATTCGTTACAAAAAAGTTCTTTTTTGTAACAACAAAAAAACTTTGTTACTAAATATAACTATTAGTAACAAACTGTGTTTCAGTTACATTTCAGTCCTTACAACAGGTGCAGTTTGTTGTAGTGGAAGAAGAAAGACCGTCACCAGAATGCTATCATTGTAGGAAGACCGGGCATATTCAGAGCCAGTGCCCAAAGTTTTTGAAGGAGAAAAAGGAAAAGCGACACAAAGGGAAGGAAAAGAGGAAGGTGCTAAAAGCTAAAACATGGGACTCCTCCTCCTCCTCTGAAGAATCAAGCGGGTCTTCATCAAGCGAAGATGAGGAAGCAAACATGTGCCTCATGGGACAAGGAAACGACAACGACGACACCAGTGTTCATAGCGACACGGAGGTAACTCCTCCCTCTTATGTTGTATTGTTTAATGAATTTCTTGAAATTTGCAAAGCTTTTGATAAAAATATGAAATATAACATTTTATTGAATCGTGAAAATGAATCTCTAATTAAAGAAAATCAAAAGCTTTCCAAAAAATTAATTATTTTAGAAAAGAGAAAGGTTTCTTTCCAAGAGTGTGATCACTTCACTAAAATGACAAAAGATATTGAAGAGTCAAGTTCTAAAGCCCTCTCCCATGCCAAAACACTTACAAAAGAGAAGGGGGAATTAGAAAGGAAATTGAAATCCTCTCTTTTGCAATGCAAAAATAATAAAAAAAGGTTTTTAAAATAGCTGTGTCATGCTTGTGAAAGAAAATTCCTCACTTAAAGCACAAGTTCATGATCTCACCATTGCCATTAAAAATTTGGAATGAGCCAAAATCTCTGGATATGATTTTAGGGAACCAGTGCTATGGTTCTGGAAAATTTGGGCTCGAATATCGAGGTGAGGGCTACCACCCGGCATTAGACACTAACACTGGCGCTAGCACCTCATACAAAAATCCAATATTTTCTTTTGCAAAATCTTTTTCTTCTATAAATCTAATTTCTTCCAGCAAGAAAAAATTCCAGAAAAGGGTCTCAACCCCCTTTATTTTGTGTGCAAACTGCTATAAGTTAGGTCATACATCTAGTTCTTGCAGGAAAGTGAAGCAAACTACTTTAAAGCAAACCTGGGTACCTAAGGTTTCCACTTATTCTATGGGTGGTACCGCTTGGGTATCCGGATCTTTACTCTCATCTTCTTTGTAGATGTGTACGAAGGCTAAGAACGATGAAGACGTGAAAGACATAGATTTAAAGTGATTTAAGTATACATATATATATACATAATGTATATATTTAATTATACTTAATATACCGATCTAAATATATACCGCTTGGGTTGTATATACATATATACCGATCTAAATATATGTATATATTTAGATATAAATGTATATAGGGTATATATATATATATAAGTATATATATATTGAGTGGAAGCAGATGAGTTGGCAAAATTTGGGCTTCTTTCAGGGGGAACAACTTCGGAGTTGTTTCGCCCGGCAATTGAGGAAGGAGAGGTCATGGAGATTGATCAACATCAGTCTTGGATGGATCCGTTTGTTCTTTATCTTTCAACTGGAGAGCTCCATTCTTCAATAAAGGATAGGAAAAGGTTTAAACGGAAAGCGGCTAACTATTATCTTGTTGCAGGAGTGCTTTACAGGAGAACTTTCCTTTCACCATTAGCACGGTGTGTTTCGGAGGAGGAGATCCCAGCGGTCCTTCAGGAGGTCCATTCTGGAGAATGTGGAGGTCACTCTGGAGCCAGGACGTTGGAAAAAAGAATTCTAAGGCAAGGCTACTTTTGGCCTCAAATGAGGAAAGATGCGGAAAAATTTGCTAAGAAATGTGTAAAGTGCCAGAAGTTTGCTCCCCTCCAAAATCAGCCGGCTCAACAACTCAAGTCAATAGCAACTCCATGGCCATTTGCAGTTTGGGGAATGGATTTGATTGGGCCTTTTCCTATGGCAAGCGGGCAACGTCGATATATAATAGTTATGATCGACTACTTCAGCAAATGGATAGAGGCAAAGGCATTGGCTAAAATTACCACTCAAGCCGTGAAAAACTTTATTTGGGGAGAGATAGTATGTCGACACGGGATTCCAATGGCAATCATCACGGATAATGGTTCTCAATTCAACAATTCAACTCTTATTAGTTTCTGCAAGCAAATTGGCATTGAGTTACGTTTCGCTTCCGTACATCATCCTAGAAGCAATGGGCAGGTAGAGGCCGCCAACAAACTCATCATAAACCTCTTGAAAAAGAAGGTAGAAAACGTTAGGGGCAACTGGGCAGAACAACTACCTTCCGTCTTATGGGCCTTGAGGACAACTCCGAGTTCTGCTACTGGGGAAATTCCGTTCAAATTATCACACGGTTCCGAAGCCCTTATTCCGGTAGAATTTGAAGTGAAAAGCCCAAGAGTATTATTGGCACAACAAAATCAAATCGAGTGGATGGAAGGAAATGATGAAGAGTTAAAATGCAGCCTTGATTTAATTGAAGAATTAAGAGACACTGCAATCATTAGATAGGAAGAGATGAAAAGAAGAATGGCAAGGTTGTTTAATAAAAATGTAAGAACCAAAGAATTCGCTGTTGGAGATCTAATTTTGAAGAAAGTAGATGCAGCAGCAAGAGCTGGTTCAGTTGGAAAGCTTAATCCGAATTGGGCAGGGCCGTTCGTGGTAAAGAATGTGCTTAAAAATGGTGCTTACCATCTCCAAACTTATGAAGGAGAAGAGTTGCCTCATTCCTGGAGCGGAGATGATCTTAAGCTTTTCTTCTCTTAAATGTTCGTATCTAATTTACTCATTCTTTATTCCTAACTCTTTCCTTTTCTTAAACATCACACAGGTATCACCAAAGCATCCGTAATGTAAGTAATGGGTGACAAGTCTTTAAAATAAGTTGATTTTTGAAAAACCAAAAACCTGTCAAGTGAGATATCGACGGATCCTACTATCTTCCCCCTTGACTTGTTAGCTCGACGTGTAATTCTGCCAGGACCACAGATGTCGGGGAGATTTCGAATCTGTGTAGCAGTAGCTCGCCAAGCTCGAGCGGTGGAAGTTTAGGATACCGGGTCCTTGCTGACATCTGGCACACCTCAGCGTTTCAAGGAGGTCTAGGTGGCTGGCTCAGCTCTGTCATGCATTGAAAAGGACATTGTTACAATCTAAATGATCTTTCAGGGAAAGCAATGTCGGTGTAGCCTCCGCGGCATGACCACACCTGCCCTACCGATCATTTCGGTTTGTAACTCTCGAATACTCGTTGAAGCGTGGTTAGGTAAGGGGCGGCCAGAAACGTCTATGACCGTCACCTGAACCTTAGATTGGCAAATTTGCAGCAAACTCAGTGAACCTTTAAGAAAAGAAGTGTCGGTATAGCCTCCGCGGCATGACCACACCATCCCTTTTGGTCATCTTCAAGATCCATCCCTCTATTTTTACCATAAAGGTCTTATTCATTCCTTTGTATTGGGATCGGGCGGTCAGCAGTTTATGAGACCGCATGTTCTTCTCTCTTGCAAAGAGCGATGTCTTTTATGATCGTCGGTTGAAATTTTTTCAGGATAATTGAGGTCGCTATTCGGGAATCTCCTATACCAGCTTGATAAAGGTCGGCCCGGTCTCAGTAAGATCGAGATTCCGATATTCCCTGTTATCCAAAGTTACATGGAATAATCATGATGCTCTGTTTCTCATCAAATGAAAGTTGGGTTTTTTCTTCAAAAGGGGCGGTCTGAATATAGTGTGATCGCTGAACTGGAAATTCATAAAAAGTTATTTTCTTTTCCAAGTAATAACCTTGACTATCAAGGGATCTTTATCAGACGGATTTCCTGAAAGTCATTTGGGCGCCAGTTTAATAAGTTCAAATCATCTTCTTGTAGTTATTTTCTGATCACAGTTAAGTTGCTGAATGACTTTCAACGGTCTGATTATCTCGAGATCGCAGAGTGATTATATTTAGTCTTTCTTTCAAAGTTCTTTTTGTTTTTTCCGGGAGATCGCCACCTGAAATCCTTAAACGGCGATATAAAAATTGCAACGAGCCTAAGGCATTGAGATCGAATGCCAAGTTTAAACTCAGAAGAACAAATATATGCATCAAAAATGAACTCATCCACAGAACATAACAGAGTCTAATTTTTATATATATTCTGAATTTTCAATTACAACGAGACCGCTCGGTCTCCAAAAGGGAAAAAGGAAAGTTTGTACAATTCACTCTATCTTTGATCTTTTAGAAGACCGCTCGCCTGAAGAAGAAGAGTCAGTTTCTGCGGAGGATTCTTCCAAGCTTTTCCCTAGAATTCTAGACCCAGAGCTTGAGCTCGAACTGGAATCCAGACCCAGGGTATAGCGGCTTCCGCTTTCTTCGTCTTCGATCACAACATCTTCGTCTTGACCAGCGGCCTCATCAGCAACATCCGCGGTCTCTTCAGCAGTTACAGATTGCTCTTCAATCCTCTGTGCTGCGTCAGGGAAGAGATCGGCAAACGTAACATCCTTATATTCTTCGGTGAATCCGCCGCGGCCTCGAACCTCGTTCAGCACCTGGTCGGCGGTCTCTTTAATATGATGCATCATGGCCCTCTGAAAAGCTGGATTTTTAGGGTCATAGGCTGCTTTTTCAGATTGCTACAAACAGAGATATATGTTAGACCGCGCGATCATAGGTAACACGTTCGTAAGATATAAATAAAAATTCTCACTTTTCTTTCTTCTTGCAAGGCAGTTATTTCATCCAGAGCGCTGCGAAGAGACCGCGCCATGTGGTGATTTAGGATTGTACTTTTAGCGGTCACTTGGGCACAGAGGTCGGGGAGTGCATCGGTCTCTATATTCAGTATTTCATTTGTATTCTTTCTCCCATACAGAGCTGAAGTGACCGCATATGCGTGACGGGTCACCTTTCCGCTCCACAGGGGGAGATCAGTAGACACCTTCACAGACCTTCCTCTGACCGCCCATTTGAGGAGGGGTTTTCCTTTGATATCCTTCATTCTTCTTTTGAAACCAATCAAAGGGAAATCTCGCTCGGCGGTCTCAGAGGTGGTGCCAAACATGTCGGCCTCGCGCTTCAACCTCCTCTCCCGCTGAGTGAGAGTTTCTGCTGCTGGGGAGATAGGATCTTGTGTAGGGACCGCAAAGGTCGCTAGAGGAAAAAAGAAAAGGGAAAGTTAGGAAAAGTATTCAGAAGTTTTTAAAAAAAAAAGAAATTTTTCGAGATCGCAAGAAAAATTTACTTTCAGAAGGACTGATCTCGGCGACCTCGGGCCAGATCGCTAAATAATGAACAAGATCGATCCTCTTGCCCGCCAAGAAAGCCAAGATTTTCAGCTCTTCTTCTGAGACCGCTTTTATTTTCTTGAAGATGCTGTCAGGTCGCGGAGAGGGAGAGTTCCTGAGACCGCCAAGGTCGCCTTCAAAGACAAGAAATCTCTCTGTCCAGAAAGAAATCTTGTTAGGAAGATTGAGAATTTTTATTCCTTCTGCTGAAAAGTACATCAGCCCTTTGAATTCTTCCTTCTTCTTGCCTTCCTTCAGAACTTTTGCGGTAAAAGTTGCGCGGAACAGGTTCATCGTAAATGTCACTCTTACCGATCTCAAATAGTTTATGAAGACATTAATCAGACCGATCGAGTTTGGAGGTAACTGAGCGAGCCAAAGCCATAGTACTCCAAGATCTCTAGCCATTCCCAGGGGAGGGGAATTCTCAATCCTAGGTCAAAATGATCGATAGGGATAATAAACTTTCTTTCCTCTCCAAAGTTTAGCCTTTCCTGTTCAGCTGGCGGTCTTACAACTATCTGTGTCTGGATCATATGCTTTTTAATGAATTCAATGTACTCATCCTTGGATAAGTGGCTTTGCTTGTGATCGGCGCTCAAGAAAATATTAGCAGAAGAGGCACGAGCGGACACCATTTTGCGTGGTCGCTGAGACCGGTGTTTAGCACGCATACAAAAGAGTATAAAATAAAGAATATGAAGACGACTATTTATAGAAGCCGAAGGGTCATTTCGTAATCATTACCTTCTGCAGATCGTCCAGCAAAAGTCTCTCAGACCGCTCGATCTAAGCAGGGCTAAGTGAGGGCATTTCATTCTTTGCGATCTCAAATAAATTAAATAACAGCACCAGTAATGGATTTTCCATGCATAAAGAGATTGAAATCAAAGAAATAAAGACCGCACAAAGCATAAGATAAAAAGGTCACAAAGATAGATGAAACATTAATGGTAAAAATATTACAAGGCAAAATGTTTAGAATTCAGAGACCGCTCGGTCTCAGATCAAATGTTCATCTCCTAGGGGGCCTATTTCTTCCCACATGAGCTGCGACATCTTGCATGTCGTTCACTGCGGCCATAACCGACACCAGGCTGTGATTAGCCAGCATCGCAGACCGGTGAATTTTCGACATCTCCTTGTCCACCTGCTCCATGGGAATCAGTACAATCTCAGGTTGCGGTCTCTCCGCTGGATGATCGCTGGAGGTGCCTGGTCGCATCATTATCTTTCCATGACCGCTCCTCAGCCTCTCATTTTCCGTGGACAGCGCCGCAGCTTTCCCCTTGTAGTATTCAGCCTCCTTTTCAGCTTTCTTAAGAGCCCGCGCGATCTCGACAACCCTCAGATCGCATTCTTCACGAATCCTCTTCTCATTGGAACGCAATTTTTCTTCGAGGTTGCGGATCTGATCGTTCTGAGTCCGCTCCCTCATCAGCATAGAGCGAACATCCTTGAATATAGGGTTGAGGATGTCGGTCAGCTGAGGGGAGATCTCAATGCGCTGAGGAAGCTCTCCCTCCTCGATCTCAACATTTTCATTATCTGCGATCACAAGAGATGAGTTATTTCGAGCATGAGTATACAATCAAATAAGCTTTTTAAATAAACAGAAAGAGTACTTGGAAAGAAGTTAAGACCACAGTCACGTAAAGCTCTTCTGGTATCTTTAGTGACCGCGGGATCTGCGGTCAGAGAAAGGCGATCTGATCCCCTTAGGCGCTCCAGATCCATTCTTTCCAAATCTCTTTTCCTTGGCAATCTTCGGCCTCTCCGCGGTCTCCTCACCGCTTTTGTCAGCCTGCAAGACAGCCTTTTTTCTCTCTTCCGCGATCAGGGCCGCCTTTTCCTCAGCGACCCTATCAGCTTCTTTCTTCTTCTCTGCAGCGATCAGAGTCGCTCTCTTCTCAGCAACTCTGACCGCCTCCTTCTTCTCTTCTTCGATGGCCTTAGCCGCCTCTCTCCTCTTCTCCTCTTCCTCCCTTTCCTGCTTATCTTTCTTCTCCTTGTTTTTCTTCTTCTCCTCATCCTCCCGCTTTCTCTTCTCTTTTTTCTCCCTCTTTTCTTTTTTGTCTTTTTCTTCTTTCTCCTTCTCTTTCTCTTCTCTTTCCCTTTTTTCCTCTACCTCTTTTTCTTTCTTCCTTTTCGCAATCTCTTCCATCTCTATCTTTTTTCTTTCCTCCTCCTTTGCCTTGATCGCTGCGTCGGCGATCTCCTTCTCCCTGCCCGCGATCTCCTCATCAACGGTGGCATTTCTGAGAGCTGAAGCCTCTAAGGGATCCAACACCTGCAATGATGAAAAAGATGAATTGTTAGAAGAAACCTCATCAAGGTAGGCGATTAATCCAGAATCATCCTCTCTTGGTAAGGTTGAGACCGCGGGAAGGAAGGGGAGATCGCACTTAGTGTTCACCTTCTGAAGCACATCGGAGTCTTCCAGATCGATGGATTCGGAAAGTCTGGTCGCTTCCACGACGGTCACATCTCCTCCTTCATTTCTTCTGCTCCTCTTATAAGTCATGCTAGATGGACTTGTATTTTTTCTTTTTCTGTCCTTTGCAGCGATCTCCTGGTCTGCGATCTTCTGCCTTAAGGATTCGGCCTCAGCTCCCTTCTGACGCAGCTCAGCCAGAATAACCTCGGTGGAGGCGGTCTCAGGAAGCTTGGAAGATGTTTGACCCAGTGCCTCTAGGGATTTCTGACAATTAAAAGAAATGGAAAAGTCAGGCAATTTCCATACAGGATCTGAAGAAGTATTAGACGGATCAGAAGCTATAGAGACCGGCACAATCGGGCCCTCAGGAAGCTCAGTTTTCTTTAGCAGAGATCGGGCGGTCTCCTTTGAAGCGCTCGCTTTCGTCAAGATCTTTTGCACTTTCCCTTTTCTTTGAGCTAACGTTTTCTTTTTTCCCAGGAGAGTTCGCTTTCGATGGAAGAGCTTTTAAGAGGTCAAGCATGGTCATTTTTGTAGGAGATCGCGCCTGCCAACTCTTCAGTGACCGCTCGAGGATTGGGTTTTCACAATATCTCAGAATATGAAGATATCAGCCGGTATTTATAGACCAAGCCGCATTAATGACGGTCGCGGTCTCAGCGGTCAAAGCTTACATTTTCGAAGTTCCAGGAGTAACTTAAAAATGTGCGGGGATTATGTTTGCCCAGAAAGCCCGCGACCTCCTCTTACTGGCCAATTTCTTCAGTCTCAGCGGTCTCCGTTTATGTGACCGCCCAGACCGCCAGCTGCCTTCTCAACCGGGATTTTCTAAGTCTCAAACGGTCAGAACAGTGCGAGATCGCCAGATCGCGCGGTCTGGTTGTTTTTCTTATTTTTGTTATCTGCACCCCTTCTCCCTGCCCTGGCTCTCCTGTATCCCGGGCAGCCCGTAGTTTTTAGTTCTGCCCGTTTGGGCAGCCCCCTCGTCTATAAATAGAGGGGTAGGGGTACCAGGAAAAGGACTTTTGGCTCCGAGGCTCCAGCTTACAACCTGTGTAAGCGGTCTCATTTCTTCGTGATCGCCATTTTCATGATCGTTTTTCCTTTGTTCCAGCATCTTTTGTCTTAGTAACCTGCACTTCGCAGTTTTCTCCCATCCCTCTTAGTGTGAATTTTGGAGGTACCATTTTTGGCACCAACAATATATGTATATATATGTAATATATACATATATATATGTATATATATATACTTAATATATATATACATATATATATAGATGTATATAGATACATATATATATATATATTTATATGTATATATATGTATATATATATGTAGATATATATGTATAAATATATATATATATGCTTATATATATATACATATATACACATATATATACATATATATAAGTATATTATAAGCATATATATATATTTATACATATATATCTACATATATATATACATATATATACATATAAATATATATATATGTATCTATATACATGTATATATATATGTATATATATATGTATATACTGATATGCATATATATATATTTATACATATATACATATATATACTTATATATATATATGTATATATATACTTATATATATTCTTATATATATATATGTATATATATATATATTTGCATATATATATACTTATATATATGTATATATATATATACTTACTATATATATATACTTACTATATATATATACATATATATACGTGTATATATATATGTATATATGTATATATATATATGTATATATATATGTATATATATATGTATATATATGTATAAATATATATATATATGCTTATAATATACTTATATATATACTATATATATATATACATATATATATACTTATATATATATGAATATATATATTAATATATATACATATGTATATATATAAGTATATTAAGTATATATATATGTATATATATGTATATATATATACATATATATATATACATATATATATACATATATATATATAGTTAATATATATATACATATA